>JABUQX010036985.1:27500-32500 GCA_015478945.1 Trachelipus rathkii | reverse complement strand
ATTCATTATTATTATAATTATTATTTAACAATTGTTGTAAAATTTTTCATTTCTTTTAAAAAAGATCATTATTTTTATTATTTTTATTTTCATTTTTAATTATATTTTTAGCTGTCAAATATAACGACGATTGATTATTATTATTATTATTATTATTATTATTATTATTATTATTATTATTATTATTATTATTATTATTATTATTATTATTATTATTATTATTATTATTATTATTGTTGACAAATACGATTAGTAAAATATTGAAAAAATAATTTTCTGTCAGCTAACAGAATATTTTAGATCAAACAATATTCTCAACTACTCAAAATTTGGATTTAGAAAAGGACGTTCAACTTCTGATACACATTTGTTTAACCGAAAAACTTTACAGAAATATAGAAAATAAAGACTTCTCTCTGCTATTATTACTAGATTTCACAAAATCTTTTAGCATGATTGATCATGACATACTACTTAGTTAAATGAACAACAAATGGGCATTAAAGTGACAAACTTTCAATGGTTTTGAAGCTACTTATTAAAGGAGAAATCTCAATACGTAACTCTAAGAGAAACAAATACAATCACACTTCAAACATCAACTGGCGTACCCCAGCACTCAATTCTGGGACAGTTTCTATTTACGTTATATATTAATAATCTGTTCAACTCAAAAGAACCTTTTCAGTCTCTTTTGCTGATGATATCTCTATCTTAAAAATAACAAAAATGCCGCGTCTCTCTCTCGTAAAGCTGTAGACACCTTAACAAAAATAATGAAATTGATAGATGCTAACAAGCTCTTTCTAAATTCAAACAAAACTTCTTATATTATTTTTAGCAACAAATTAATTGACAATTTCAATATCAAAATAAATTACGCGGAACAGCATAGGATACAAATGCTATAATACTGGGAAACTGACATTTAAGGAACATTCTAACAACCTAGTTACAATACTTGCTAATTTAGAACTGCTAACACACACACTCACAGTTCGTGATATGATGAGGAATTTAACCTCCCTTGCTGGGTTTCGAACCCAATTAGTAAAGCAATGTGTTACCACTTGACCACGATGAGCTTAAAGGAAGTTCACCATTTTCTTTTGAAAGATTACTATCTTCCCAGAATAAGGCATGTCAGTACTTAGACAGTGACCTTTGGCAGACCTCCCCGCTAAATTTGTTACTGATACTATTTCTCCCTGAATCAAACCCTGTGTGACCCTTGACCCGAGTGTGAGTGGGGAGGTCTGCCAAAGGTCAGTGTCTAAGTCTTGACATGGTCTTTTTATGGGAAGATAGTAATCTTTCACAAGTAAATGGTGGTTTTCCTTTTAGATCATCTTGGCCAAGTGGTAACACACTAGCTGTACCAACAGCGAGGGTTTGGGTTCGAAACCCAACAGGGGAGATTAAATTCCTTATCATATCACGAACTGTGTTTGTTAGCAGTTCTAAATTTGCTACTTATATATATATATATATATATATATATAATATATATATTATAATATACTATTATATATATATATATATATATAATATATATATATATTAATATATATAATAATATTATAATATATAATAAGTATATATATATATAGTATTATATTATATATATATCGATATATACCGTATATGTATATGTATAAGTATATATATATATATATGATATATAGATATATATATAATATATATATATATATATTATATATATACTAATATATATATAATATATATATATATAACAAAGAAAATAGAAAGAAAGTAAGGAAAGGTAATGAAAAAAAGAGGGGAAAGAATTTAATGACCCTTTCCAACCGATTTAGAAAGGGGAAAAAAAGAGAAAATTTGTTTTTGAGAAATTTGTAAAGAAGATGAGAAGATTTTGAAGATGTTAAAAATTTAAAAAAAATAAATAACAATTTCAAAGTTAAAGAAAATAAAACAATTCAAAATTATAAAAGACTAATAATTATTAAATTTACGAATCTACTTGCGTTATCCTTCAAACCTGTTTTTTTTTTGTTTTTTTTTTTATTACCGTTAAAATATAATCACACAAGTCATCATTTCAAAATTTAGAACACAACGTGATACATACCATGAAAAGACTCGGTTTTGAATGCACGAACTTAGCTCTTTATTTTCCTTCTCGCGAAGAGAATAAATTTTAACTCTCAGCGCCTAATAGATACGTGGGGAAAGATGATAAGTATATTAAAAACACACACACACATATACATTAATATATTTATATATATATATATATATATATATATATAGTATATATATATAATAGTATATATATATATATATAATATATATTATATATATATATAGTGGATAGTAATAATATAATATATATATATATATATACTATGACATATAATATATAGTATATAATTATTATAATATATATAGTATATATATATATATTATATTATATTATTTATATATATATATATATATATATTATATATTGTATATGTATAAATAATATATAATATATATATATATATATAATATATATATATATATATATTATATATATATATATAATATAATATGATAATATATATATATATATATATATATATATATATATTATATATTTTATTTATATATATATATATAAATATGATATATATATATATATATATTATATACTATAATATATATATATATATAATATTATATATATATATAAATATAATAGTATTATAATATATATATATATATATATATATATATAAATATATATTATAAATATAATATATATAATATATATATATATATTTATATAATATATTATATATATATATATATATAATATATATATATATACTAATAATATTTTGTATGGATGTAGTGTATATGGTGGTTTTATATTATATAGTATAATTATATAATATATATATATAATATATATATATAATAAGTTATATATATATTATAATTATATATATATATATATATAATATATAATATAATATTTTATATATATATATAATATATATTATATTAATATATAATATATATATATATTATTATATAAATAATATTATTTAAATAATTATATATATATATGATAATATATATATATATACTATATATATATAATAATATAATATATATAATATATATATATATATATATATATATGATATATATTATATATATTATATATAGATTACATATATATATATTATATATATATATATATATTATATAGTATATATATAATAATATATATATATATATATACTATATATATATATAATATATAATAATATATATTATATATATATAAAATAATAAGATATATATATCTTTGTAATATTATTATATATATATATATATATATATATATATATATATATATAATTTCAAATTTAATATAAAATTAAGATATACTATATATTATAAATAGAGATATATATATATATATATATTATATTATATATATATATATATATAAATGTTATATTATATATATATATATATAATATATATATATATATAAATATATATAATATATAATATATATATATATATAATATATATATTATTATATATATAATATATATATATATATATATATATAATATATATATATATATATATATATATATATATATAAAAAATATATTATATATATATATATATATATATATATAGTATATAACTATAATATATATATATATATATAATATAATATATATATATATTGTGTGTGTATGTAGGTGTGTGTGTGTGTGTGTGCTTTAATGTGTAATTGTAAGCATGTATGTTATGTGTGTGAATGTATGTATGTATTTATGTATGTATGTAAATCGGAATTAAATTTCAGAGTTTTATTGGCCTACTCTTTATACCTCGTTTGCGATATCTCAGGTTTACTGAAAGTTTTCTTTCTGTGGTTGCTCAATTTCGTGATTTGATTTGTACTACTAATCCTTTAGATTTATGCAAATGAAAGACAAGTCAGTGGGAGCCTCCTGCCTTTCGAGGAGGAAACGGAGGAGAAGGTGAAGAGGAGAAGTAGAAAAAGACCTCAGAAAGCAACCTATGAAAGTGGAGAGAGAGAGAGATAGAGAGAGAGAGAGAGAGAGAGAGGAGAGAGAGAGAGAGAGAGAGAGAGAGAGAGAGAGAG
Organism: Trachelipus rathkii; assembly: GCA_015478945.1. Classification (NCBI taxonomy): domain Eukaryota; kingdom Metazoa; phylum Arthropoda; class Malacostraca; order Isopoda; family Trachelipodidae; genus Trachelipus; species Trachelipus rathkii. Next base: position 28,338 of record JABUQX010036985.1, on the reverse strand, counting down.
AGAGAGAGAGAGAGAGAGAGAGAGAGAGAGAGAGTATCCAATGAAAGGCAGAGAGAGTGAGTGAGGAAAACAGAATTGCTTGGACTGACAACAAACAAGATAGACTGATCGGATTACTTCGAATTTGTTACCAAATTAGAGTTATAGGATTCATGTTACATGTTCTATATAGAATAGACATATCTTATTCCCTTTCTCTTCTCCTTCTCACGTTTCAATATGTTTATGTATCTATCTTTCGTTCCTACAATCACTTTCATGAATTTTATTTTATATAATATATATATATATATAGTATAATATATATATATATATATATAGTATATATATAATATATATATATAGTATAATTATTATGTATATATATATATAGTATATATATATAATATATATATATAATATAATATATATAATATATATAGTAATATATAATATATATTATATATAATATATATTATATTATATATATAATATATATATATATAATAAATATAATATAGTTATATATTTATATATAATATATAATTAATATATATATATATATATTATATTATAGTACTATATATATAATATATATATGTCTATATATATATATATTATTTTCATATATATATAATATATATATATATATATATATATATATATATATATATATATATATATATTTATCTATGTACAAACAATCATATAGTCTTTATGTATTTATATATACTAATATACTATATATTATATATATATAATATATAATATATTATATATATAGATATATAATATCATATATATACATATATATATATATACATATATTTATTATATATATATATATAATAATATATAT
>JABUQX010036985.1:0-5000 GCA_015478945.1 Trachelipus rathkii | reverse complement strand
ATATCATATATATATATCTATATATATATATTAGTATAATATTATATAATATATATATATATATAATATAATAATATATATAATATATATATATAGTATAATATAATATATAATATAATATATATAATATATATATAATAATATATATATATATAAATATATAATATATATAATATAATATATATATAATAATATAATAATATAATATTATAATATATATATATAATATAATATATATATATAATATATATATTATAATATATATCATATATAATAGTATTTATATATATATATATATATATATAATAATATATATAAATATATATATAAATAAATATTATATATATATATATATATATCTATATATATATATATATATATATAATATATATTATATATTATATATAATATATATATATATTATAATATATAGTATATATATTATATAATATATTGAATCGTTCTTAACACATTCCCAAGTAAGGTATTTGGGTTTCTTCAACCCACTAAGTCGAACCAATTTTACATTTGATGATCCATCCTGGTACCCCTTTGAATGGTCCCAACTCGTTTCGCGCTGCGCATATGTGGTCTCGGCTGTCAAAAGCGGTGCCTTTCATGCGAGATTTGAACTTCGGGAAAATCAGACATTTCGTGGAGCCAAATGCCGGAATAACGTGCCTGGCGACATGATTGAAATGTCTTCTTTGCCATAACAATCCTGGAATCCAGAAACGACGAAGAGCTGGGGTGTTATCGTATGCTGTTTTCAGTTTTGTGATGTCTGACAGATCGTGTCGTTACGACGGAACTGCATAGAAGAGACAATGGGTGGGCGTAGCGAATCGTACTATTTAGTTACGTTTGTCTTTCAGACGCGTATTCGTTATCCACGATGCCACAAGAAATCGAAGTAAACATTACATGTACCTGAATTTGCTCTCACCTATCGCGCTTTCTTGGTTTCGGTGGGAATAAAAAACATCCACGTGACGATCGAATTTTGGTTTCTGGGCAAACCCATGCATCCAGGTTCATCTCCAGTATTACCAGTAATGAAAGCTCTGCATCGTTTGTTGAATGTTTCCATCATTTGTGCCCAAGTCAATCTTCCTTTGCTCCATGCCGTAAAGCAGTTTGGCTCATTTTGGCAGCCACAGGTAGCAACCTCACTCATTGCGTAATATTATCATAAAAGAATCTTTGCCTATCCGATATCACCAGTAATTTCTCTCCACTGTAAAATTGACGATCTGGCATTGTCAGAGACCTCACTTCTCAAGTTTCTGCATTTCTACTTGTTGAGGGCCTTAGATGAACAGTAATCTCTCTCGAATGATGTGCGTTCATTAAACCGTTTGCATATTATTTTATTTTCATAAAACCTAATGCATCATCATAAAAAAACTGTTGAGATTTTGCGAACTGATTTCCGCCTACTGCATCCCATAGTTGATGCAGTATTGCGCTCAGACGTTCCGCAGACCCTCATTAAAAACTACCGACGTTCACACACAACAACTACTCATTCAGCCAGCAGACCGTCATCGACAGACGTCCCGGCAACTAAAATCAACCTAGTACTAACCTCAAGTGTTTACTTCCGAGGGAGAGAACAAGTCGAGTACTTTAGCTGACCTCGTATATTAATAATATATAATATATATAATTTATATATATCTATATAATATAAGATATTATATATATATTATAATATATATAATAAATATAATATATAATAAATATTATATATATATATATAGATATATATATATAATTATAATATATATAATATATATATATATATATATATTATATATATATAATATATAAATAATATATATATATATAATACTATAAAAAAAATATTAATATATTACTATAAATATATATATATATATCATATTATATATATATATTAAATGCATAAATATATATTATAATATATATATATAATAATAATATAATATAATATAATATATATAATATATATATATGTATATATATATACTATATATATATATAATATATAATATATATATGTAATATATATATATATTTTATTATAAATATATATAATATATATATATATATATATTATATATATAATATATATATAAGTAAAAATTTAATTATAGGGTGTAGATATGTTATAGTTTATACATATATATATATATATATATATATATATAATATAAATAATTTTATATATATTACTGTAATATATATATATATAATATATATAAATATATAAAATATAATATAATATATAAAAATATATATAATATAATATATATATATATGTAAATATATATATATATATATATATATATATAATATAAATATATATTATAATAATATATATATATATATATTAATATATAATATTATATATATATAATATGTAAATTTAATATATATATAAATATAATTATAATTATAATAATATATATTTATATATATAATATATATATATAATATAATATATATATATATAATATTATAATATATATTAGTGTAAATATATAATATATATATATATATACTATATATATATATATAGTATACATAATATTATATATATATATAATATAATATAGTATATATAGATATATATATATATATAATATATATAGTAATATATATAATATATAATATATATATATATAATATAATATATATATAATAATATATATATTATCAAGTGGGTGCAGTGGCTTGCTTCATGAGAGCAAATCGAGCATATATATATATAATATATTTATAAATAGATATATATTAATATAATATAATATAATATTTCAAATATAAAATAAAAATTTTAAATTTTAATTAAAATATAAATAAAATCATTAAAAAAGAAAAAAAAAAGAAAAAGAAAAAAAATGGAAAGAATTTTTATATATGAATATATATATATTATATAGGGTGGAGTTGGTTTAAAACCATTTGGTTTTAAAATATTTGTTTAAACATGTTATAACCACATAAAAACATGTTTACAACCATAAAAAAATGGCATAAAATATTAAAAAATATCTTATTAATGTTTCCTATTAATTTATTAATTTATTGTTTCTCAACATGTCATCGAAGCTACTGAAATGCACTAAACCAGAAGCTCTAAGAAAGTTTTTTATGTGAGAAATATAAATATATATATATATAAGTATATATATTATATATATAATATATTATATATAGTATATATATATTATAAATATATAATAATATAATATTTATATAATATATATATAAATATATATAATATATATATATATATTAATATAATAATATATATATATATAATATATATATAGATATATATATATAATATATATAGTAATATATATATATATATATATATATATAATATATATATAATACTATATATATAATCAAATATATATATATAATATATATATATTTATAATTATATATATATATTATATATGTATAATTTAACATGTTTATAACATGATTCTTGTTTCGAGTCTTGGGAATTCATTTTCTACCAATTGATGCACAATTCAAAAGTTTTTATAATAAACTCATATTTGGAAGTGTCGAGGATTTTTGATGAATGTGACATCAATATGCGTGGCGATTTTTTCTTTGTGCGTCATTTCATGTTGTCGAATCCTTAAAGAGAGTTAAATTATAAAGTGACATTGGTCGTCATATCGCAATGGCTTTTATTATATTTTGGTGCATTGCAAATATAATAAATGATGTGTTGTAAAATAATAAAGTAAAACCTTTTTTTTCATTTTTCATATAGAGTTTATATATTATAATATTACCCTCTGTAGTTTTTATTTCTTCATGAGGTATGTAAAACTCAAAAAATAATAATTAATTTTATTACCTAGTTTAACAGTTATTCAAGAAAATTTCCTAGTAACGAATTTAAAAGAAATTTATTAAGAATTTAAAATATGTGATAGAACATGTTTATAACAGTGTCCAGTAGTGATTTTGCCTTTATAAAATTTATACAACCATTAAATAAGCTATAAAACATGCGAAAATAGCTAAAAAACCCAATAAAACCAAAATAACATTGGTTATTTTTTTTTAAAAAAAACAATGGTTTTTTGTTTTTTTTTAAAAAACATTTTTTTTTCATAAATTTTTATGCGAATAAATTAGAAAATAATTTTTATGTATATAGTATATATATATATAATATAAATATATATATATAATAAATAATATAAATAATATATAATATATATATATATAATATATATACTATATTATATATATTATATATCTATATATATATATATATATATATATATTAATATAAATTTAATTAAATAATAATGAATGAGCTGAAATATAATGCAAATATATATAATATATATAAAAGTATATATATAAAAACATAAATATATATATTATATTAATTATATTATATATATATATACATATGATAAATTATATATATATTAATATATTATATACAATAAGAGTAATTGGGCTATTTAGCCCTAAAAATATATTTCTGCAGGTATGATATTCTTTTTAAAATCCATTGTTTTTATATTATATATTTTGATATATAGAGAAATTAATTAAATTGAATATTTTCTCAAATTTATTTAAAATTATAATTAATATATTTTGAAATAGCATATTATTTGTTTTTGTTTATGTACCTTCCTCAAGTTTCTTCCAATAAATTTTTTTAGAGAGTAAAAAAACTTTCACACTCAGTGACCCTCACGTACAGATGCCTCAAGAAGTGTAAAATAGCCCCAAGAGTCCCTCTCTTCGAGGGTTGATTTTCACAATAAGGATACGTTTTATTTTAAAGTAAATATTTCAAATTTTTAAATTAAATATTTTTAAAGAATTTTATTATTTTTAATAAATTCGTATATTGAAAAAAATGAAAAAATTGTTTAGAAAAGAAGTAATTCCCCTCAATATAATATATATAATATATAAATATATATATATATATATTATAATATAGTATATATATATATATA
>JABUQX010036984.1:12500-37371 GCA_015478945.1 Trachelipus rathkii | reverse complement strand
CCTAAATGGCTTGCCTTTTCTCCTTTTTGCCATACATAACCACACTCCTCCTCTAGAAAACATCTGACATCTTACAGACACCACATTATATTCCACATCTTCATATAAAACATTTACTTTATATCCACATCCTCTTCTAGACATTAGAACAACATCTTACAAGACATCCTAATAGATTTCTTTATATATCCCCTAAGTGTGGAGGAGAAAGAATTACCCACAGCGTGTGTTCTGCATATCATAGAAGAGGCAACTAAATGGACAGTGGTAGTTGGGTTGGCTACCCCACTGCACTTATCCTTTTGCCAGGGAAATGCTTATGCCATGCCTCAGAGGTCATGATCACCGTAAGCAAACCTATATCTATTCATGCGAAATTGTATGAATCGTATGTGCACATGGAATGTCAGAGGAATAAATGCAGAGGAGAAAAGCTAGTGATGGGAATATATTTAAAAGGACAAATTTGACCCTGCTTGGCTGGTGACTGAAACACAAGCATGAAAGGGGAAACTGTGAAAAATGAGTGGTGTGGTGTGTTTAGGTTGGGCAGGAAAAAAAAAAACCGTTTTTTTCAAATCGTTGTTTTTTTTTTTTTCAAGAAAAAAAACATGTCTTTACTTTTTCAGGTTTTCAAGTTTTTCGTTTTTTCAATTAAAATGTATTTTTAAAAATATATAAAAGAGGGCTAATATGATAATTCACTGGTTTTCATTTTTAAAATATAGGATACTTGGAAATTTAAACAAATATTTCTATCATGATTTATAAAATAGCAGAACTTACCTTTCTCTTATATTTTATCAATTGGTTTTGTTACATTACAATTTACAGTAGGTGTAGCCTGCAGACTGCGTTTTGTAGGCTTTTTCTTACTTACTAATTTAACTTAGTATTTTACATTTGTATCAGATATTCATACTTATAATGTGAGTATTTGTATGTATGGTTGGTTAAGCCTAAAATAAAATTTTCATGTGAAAATGACAAAACTCAAAAAAGTGACTTACATTATTAAAATTACAATAATTTCAAATATTGAAATTAAAAATTCATTACTTAGTTTTAAGGAAGGAGCGATGAGTGAATACTAAATTAAATATTTGGCTTTGGGAATATCAACTTTTTGATTCACTAATCACTAGTCCCCACTCCCCCAGACCCCAGTTAACTGAGTTACTGACTACTGTGCTTTGACTACTGTCAAGCTCATTATCCACTGGGCTCATCAACGTGATCAGCCACATTTAATTGATATGACTGATGAGTCTGATATCTCAGTCGTATGAAGTATCAGGTCGTAGTGTAGATAACCAGTGTAAAGGAGAACAGGCAGTAACAGAACTCCTTAAAAGCTTAGCTGCCTTAGCAAAATCATCTCTTTCGAGGCAATTCAGGAATTTCCTAGAAAACGAATTATAAGCAATAAATACTAGTTTTTTGCAACGTTCTACACAAAAGTTATATTTCATGCGAGGGGCCTTTTTGCTACCTTTTATTTCCTAAAAAGTACAGCACACGACTTTTTGCACGTGGCATTTCTAAATTTTGATTAAATATTTTAATTTATTGATAAAAATGCGTTACTGAAAGCTGAAACATAGTAAAAGAAAACATTAATGAAACCACAAACAAAATATATTATGAATATCAAAATTTAGAATATTAAAATAAAAATATGGGAAAACCCATAAAAATTTTAAACACAAACTCAGGGGCTTCCACCATGTAGGAAATTGGAGGAACCAAAAAATCTCCAAATTAGAGCATATTTGCTTAAATTTATAACATAAAATGTTTCAAACATGTAAAATCCACAACTTACCGTAATTGAAAGAAAAAATGAAAAAAAAACAAATTTTGATTGTTTTTTTTTTTTTTTCGGCTCGGTTTTTTTTTTTTCATGAAAAAAAATTTTCTTTTTTTTCTTTTTTCGGAAAAAAACGAGCTTGGTTTTTTTTCCTTTCCCAACCCTAGCGTCGACGCACTGTACTGTTACTTGGCTATGTCTGGTGTTTAGAAAGGAATAATGAGGAGGAGGAGAAGAAGGGACGTGCCGCAATTTTCTCGTTGGAGAGAAACCTGTTTTGGGTGGGGGAAAGGGGGGGATTCTATGGTAATTTTGTATTGTTGTGAATTACTATAATTCTAAATGGTTAAATTTAAAGTTGAAATGAAGAATTGAGGGTTTGTGGTTTGTGACATGATGGCGTCCATCTGAGGGTAATGTTGAAGAGTGCGATTTTCTGGGAGAATCTGAATGATGTTTCTGGATGGGGTGAGTAGGAGCTCAAGATTGATTGTGTTGGGTGGACTAAATGGTTGGATAAGTGAATTTTCAAAAAAAGGGATTGCGTTAGTATAATAGGTGGTTTTGGGGTGTGAGATGAGTGAGAAAATGAGAAGTAAAAATGGTAGGAAGGTGATGATTTCTGTGAGAAGAGAGTAATGTGCATGAAAGTAATAATTTTTCTTTAAAATTATAAGACACTCATGAGTTGATTCAGTATGGTTGCTGGTTGGTTTTGGCTTAATTCATGGATATGTAATTAATAATGATTAATATTTATTAAATATTTAATAATAATAATAAATAATAATAATAATAATAATAATAATAATAATAATAATAATAAAAATAATATAATAGAACGCCTCGTGCCGCAGGAGGTTGAGTCACCGCCTCTCTTAAAACATTTAAAAGACCAAAAACTTTCCAAATTAGTGGTTTCATTAAATCTCCTACATGTACGCTTGATGTTTGGCAGGTCCTTTATTTGACAAAATAAATTTTCAAAAGTATCTCTGCTGGTAACAATAACAAACTCTCATATTGAAATTTTAATACTCTGAGAAAAAAAAAAAAAAAAAAATAATAATAATAATAATTCCAAATTTTTAAGTTTGCGTCATTCACAATGTTAGAGAACACTAGAGTTTGATGTTTACCACAAAGTGGTATTAATTTAAGGAATCTAATTGGTAGCTTTCAGTTAAGAACCATTTGAATTAAAAAAGGGAACCAGTACAGGAAGCCACATGGGCCTCTTTTGCAGACTGTCCCCAGTCAAGCCCAAATAGAGCCAATCACCCAAACATGTTCATGGCAAATCCAACAAGCACCCTAGAATTTTGTCAATAACTTGTATAGTTATTACCAACAAAGTCTAAACATGTTTCATTGCAAATCCAACAAAGGCACCCAGGGTTTGTTCAATAACTCATTAGTATACCCACAAAGTCTACCAACCAAAAGAAAAAAAACCTATTATTCAAATAACATGCTAACCACACCACAAAGCTTTAATAACTTTATGGTAATAACATGCAATTTAACCTTAATAAACTGCTGTAACTAAAAAAAAAACCTGGCCATATTTGGCTTAGGTCAAAAATATTACTAGGCCCTCTATATGAAACCCAAATTCATTCCAGTATACCTATCCAATCCTTTCTTAAATGTCCAAGTGAGTCACACTCAAACAACTTCCTGTTCAAACCATTCCAAAATTTACAACCCTATTTATGAATTGAATGCTTTCTTATATCAAGAGGCATGCTTTCTTCTTAATTTTATTTATTATGCCCGAGTTCCCATCCATGCTCTTACTATTTTGAAGAATTATTGGGTCTCTGTATTATCAATAGATGCAAATATTTTGTTTAGACTTGTATCATGTCTCCCCGGAGTAAGAAATCGCCTTTCTACAAGAAAACATTCCTAATTTCCTAACTCGCTTCACTTCATAGCTCTTACCCTCAAAACCCAGAAGTCATCCTTGTTGCTCTACATTGCACCCTCTCTAGCATATCTATGTCTTTCTTTAAATAAGGGGCCCAAACTTGTGCACAATACTCTAATACTGGCCTAACATAGCTATTATACAGTTTAAAACTAACTTCCTTGCTCTTGTAAACAACATTGAGATTTATTATGCCCAGCATCATATTAGCTTTATTCCTTGCTTCCAAACAATGATTAGCTACTTTCAAATAACTGCTTATAATCACACCTAAATCTTTTTCTTGGTATACAGACTCAAGCCAATCCCCATTCATATTGTAGTTAAAACTTTCATTCGAGTAACCTAGGTGAAGAACCTTACACTTTTTACTGGTAAAATTCATTTGCCACTTATCTTGCCATATCCTTCAATTTGAATTTGATAGTTAACTTATGTAATTAATTATTTTAATATTAAATTTTAATTATTTAGGTATATTCCTCTTTTTATTCCATCCATATTAGATATAGAGGGTAAAAACTAAAGCCGTTTTCACTTTTACATTTGTGTTTACAAAATGCAGGAAATTTTTGTTTGCATTTTTTTTGTCAAATTTTGCACAAATTTAGGAAAATGCTCACCAAACGTAATTAATTTCCTAAATTCTGTAAGGTTGCTATTTCCTGTGCTTGCTGAATTTTGGAAAGTACTTATGAAAAAATATAAAAATAAACAAGATGGCAGCATAGTAGGTTCGTTTAATTTGATGAATGTTTCATTCATAAAATTAGCTTTAAATCTAATTTCTTCCAAATCGATGAACTCCCTCACAATAGTTGATCAATTATTTGTAATATAAACCATTTGTTAATTTGTTTTTTCTGTTTATTCCAAAATCATGTGCTCCATCACAACATAACAGCTGATCAAAATATTTGTAAACAAACGTTCATTTATGTACAAAATTCGTGCTAAAACTGGGTTAACATTTCTTATAGAGTGTAAGCACAAGTGACAAAGATGATAAAGGCTTAGACAATAAACTATCAGCAAAAAATGAGCTCTAGTTTAGAAATATGAAGTTCCCCTTCACCTGGTTTTTCCTCATTCCAAAGCAGGCCTCTTCTTGTGACTTAGCCTGTGTTTCTTCTAACCTTGATATGGTAGACCAGGCAAATTTATTTTTCTCTAAAGATTATGAAAGACTGTTATACTGTAGTTAGTTTTAATGTAGCTAATTATATATTTTTATTTAAATGGCCACTGAAATTTTTATTTTTGTTGTTTTTTATTTGCCAATATTATAGCAGAACCAGAATATAGTCCTGGCTCAAAGAAATATGTTTATGGTCTGTCTTTCAGGTTTTGGTAAGAAGGTTGTTTGGCGTTTATGCCATAATATTAGCATAGTGTATTAATTATCTATGATATTAGATTGCGTTTATGCCTAGATCGTCAAAACATACTAACATAGTGGTAAAAAAATCATAACAATGATTCTATGACGTCATGGTAAATTCCCACTTGAATATTAGGGTGCATTCACCACCAAGCTCATTTTTAAATTTGAATTTTTTTTTTTAATTAAATTTCAAATGATAAAAATTTAAAAGTCAAATTTCATATTTTTAAATATGGCCATTCAAAATAAAAAAGGAAAAAAAAAATATATATTATATAGTATATATATATATATATATATTATATATATATATTAATATATATATATAATATATATATATATAAATTATATATATATATATATTATAAATATATATAATATATTATATATATATTATATATATTATATATTAATATATATTATATTATATATATTAAATATATATACATAATATATATATATATATAAATCTATGTATAATTATTAAGATAATATATATTATATATAATATATATATATATATATATATATATTAATATAATATATAATATATATATATATATATTGTTAACTTTCTTTAAATAATAAATTAATTAACCAAACTCAACCAAAATTGAACATTATCTACTTCTTGGAAAATAATATTTAAAATATAAAACTGTAATTAACACTAATAAAGGAAAAATATTTAAAGTGATGTCTTTTACCTATAAAATAATTACGGGCAACTTTTATATGCTTGGACCTACCTGATTTATTTTTACCCAATAAACCAGTTCCTAGGCCAGGCTCTACCTCGAAAATATAAAATTATAATTACAGAGCATCCTTTGCATGAATTTAGTTTAATAGGTGTAAATTAATGATTGGTTAGTTTTCTGGCTGACATACGTTATGTTCTGTCAGAACCTTTTTCAGGGAAAATGATTATGGGAACGTGGATCCTATTTTATGATCTCTAAGGTCCTCGAATCTTATGGATTCATCTCAAATCGCTGGTTAAAGTTAATCAACTAAAAACAATGCACTGTTATATGCTTCAAGCAATAAACATTATAATACAAAAACAACTTTTTTCCGAACGATGGTCACAAAAGTACTTACTTATCCTTTGTTTTTTATAATAATAATTATGATCAAGGAGGCAGTTAGGCCGCGATTACACATATGCGCCTTGCTCAATTGGTTAAATATTTCAGGGAAACAATTGAATAACGTTTCTACCTTAAAATTAAGGTTATAATTATTTTTTAAAAAATAATTAAAGTTAATAAATAAAATAATATTTAACAATTAAATATTGAAGTTTTTTAATTATTATAATTTTAACAATCTCCCCAGAGAGAGATTGTAGCCTTGGGCTACAATGACTATTTTAATGAGTCTAGTTTGGACTTAATGAGTTTGTCACACTTTAGGGCTGCTTGACGTTTAGGTCTACCAACTACTGCCTCCGAGTCATCAGCTGCTTTATTACCATTATTTGATTTATCTTTATCATTAGAGACAGTTTTCAATTTTAGGACAAATTTCAATTCTAATTCATGGTTACTTATTGAATGTATAATATTTGTCCATTACCTTTGTTTAACTTTAACAGTTCTTATTTTGTTTTGTCATAATAAATTACAACCTCCATAACTCTACCCATCATCCAGAAGGACGAGGCTTTAAGATGGATTTTATTAGCACTATATTTTTTTATCTTTGATTTTTATTTTCCCAAGGCAGATTTGGATATATATCAGTCATAGCTTCCCTTAGATCTAATAGGTAAGCTTCATACCATAGTTGGTTTAAACTGATTAAATAATTGCTCTTGAGTATCAAAAGTGCTTTCTAAAGAACCCCTGTCAGGTTCCTTCCAGACTTCTTCATTTGCATCCTTAAAAATAAGAGAAGTATTACAATTCAACGAAATGATATGTAGTTAGGGAGTATGTTTCAGATCCACTAGCTATTCTGAATCTATATAGTGAGAGCCTGCTGTTTAAAGCATTTTTTTAAAAGACCAAATGTTGTTAAAAGAATGGTTCGAAGTATATTTTCGACGGCTTGAAAACTTTTACATACAAACTTTCCAAAGGTCCGTCATTTGACGCTCATAAAAAGACCCCCACCAAGCTGAATAATTGGGAATACGAAAATATGCTTAATATGTTTTTAATTTTGAGTTCATCCCGGAATTCATATTGGACCCCAGAGCCCTCCTAGACAAGATGTGCTGCCCCCTTCCACGTAATGCTTCTAGCGTTATCAGAGTAAAGGAAATCTGGGATGGTATATAGGTTACAAAACCTTTGAAAAGCTAGTAAAAAAATTTGTCACACCCATGTCAGGGACTAGTTCTTAATGAATTTGATTCTACTTACATTTAATCAACTGAATAATAGGATAAACATTTTGTCCAGTTTACCTGTAGTCTCATTAGTCACAAATATATGAACAGTAAAGTCCAAATTTGCTGTGAATTTAAAAGGCATTTTACTTAAAATTCATATGATGTTTAGGAATGTCAGTGGTGCACTTAAGATATTTAAAAGCACGCACATTATTTTTTTGCATTAAACATTTTAATAGAAGTAAAGAACCTTTTTTTATTGAATATGCGAGGCTTTGGGAACTTACAAAAATAAGTTTCTAAATATAATTTTAATTACTATCTAATCCCAAATGCTGCATTTTTTTTATGAGCCTTCAAAAATTAATAAGGTGTGTGAAGTTCGGGTGCGTATCTTGACAAAAAGGAATATGGATTATTTATATTCATAATTAAAGTATGTACATTTAGATATTCTACCCTTTGATCTTAAAATGTCATCACCATTCAAAATAAATTAAGTTAATTAACTAGCATTTATTGTATTGCACCCTTTTGATCCGATTTTAAAAATGCAATCTCCTTTAGTATATGAAGAGCTTTTGTACTTTTTGATCCATATAAAATTTAGGGTACTACCTAATCATACAACTCCAAGTTAAAGAGAGCTACTTTTTCAGGATTTTTGGTGGTTGTCTTTATTATGCCATTTGTTCCATACACGGGGAGTAGTTACATATAAAGATATTACACTTCGGAAGCTTAGGTATTGACAGAGAGTAAAACCAAAAACCCTAGGCACAGAGCACGTTTTCCTATCACATATGAAAGTAAGTATGTGTGCTTTAAGTAAACTTATACCAAAATAATTAGTATATTTACGTGAGTGATTTATAGTGGACACATTATACCGTGTACTCTTTTTCTTAAAATTTAACTACTTCTAAAATTTATTTATTTTCCTTAATATTTCATCAATATTAATTTATGTATTTATTAATTAATTTATATTATAAGTATATTATTAAATAAATCATATTAACTCATGTTATAGTGCAAAAATACTTAAATTCTGTGAGAAGAATAAGTGAAAGCATTTGAGGGAAATTTGGCCATTCATCTCCAGTCACTTTACAAAGCCACTCTGGGATACCATGTTTTCCATCAAATTTATTAAATGTTTTTCGCAAATGTGTTAAATGTAAATTAACCCTATATATGGTTACAAAAAAGGGTTACTGCTGGGTATGTGAATAATGCAGTTATTAGCAACATTAACGATTAAAAATTATCTTTGTTTATTAATTATTATATATTTACTTTTTTCTGGATGTCATTCTTAAACATAGTTTAATTAAACATCTTTAAATGACTATTTTTTTAATTAACATACTTATTAAGACCTATACGGATCAGCGGATCAGATTACCACAACCCTAATTAAGATACTACTTTGTGAGTCCTTAATTTACCTATATTATACATATTTCTAAAAAATAATGGAATTGTTATTGGAATTAATGAAAAATAGACCGTGCAGCAAGCTGAACCTTGAAGTTCCCCCACTGAATAGTCTTTTTTAAGTTGGTTTAATACTATAGCGGGTCTTTATAACTAGGTGTTAACTTTTGTCTACTTGGCAAATCAAAAGAGTTGTTATTTTTTCCTTTCACTTTGAAACTATATTTGCAACTAAACCCATTATACATATGAGATCAGAACTTAATCTTAGTTCACAAAAATATTTAATATTTTACAGGTAACATAATGGGTAAATATTTATACACTTTTCATGTTTTCACAAACTTTGAACGTGGAAAATAACTCTATCAATACTTACATCTTACACGTCCATATTCATTTAATAGAGAGGTACAAAAATAATCCTCTCATGTACATTATTTAGTCGTCTTAGGGCGTGTTATACGCTCATCAAAAACACCATTTTTCGAGACCAACTGCCCTTAAATGATAACAATCAAATAATTGTATCCCTCTAGCTAACTAATCGGTATCATATTCATGTTCTCACAATTCTTTAAATTTACTGAGCGAGAGAAAATTAATAAACATATACACACAAAAAAACAAATCAGACTTCTCATATATACAATACTTTCTATTTTTACATAACATGATCTTTAAATTTAAATTATAATTTTTAAATAAAATTGCACGAACATACCTTAATATAAACCTACTAGTATAGTCACTTAAAAAAGGTAAATAACTATAACACAACCTTGACGTAGATCTCAGTGTAGAAGATATTTCATGTCGGCTGGGTTAATTGTTTTTTGACTCTTTTCTTAGTCTTCCTTATCATTATTTTACATATAAACATAAACAGACTCCATACTAATATAAATGGAAATTTTCTATTCTATTTTAGAGTATCTTATAAATTGGTGTGCAAATTTATTATTTATCTCTCATAAAGTTTCACCTTTTTACAATACATCGCAAGAATTTCTATTCTGCCCCTACCATCTATTATAATTAAAGGTGAAAACCTGAGCCAAATATTACCCATTATCATATATGGTGGACATCTCTAGGGCAACAACTAGGCTTAACGAGAAAATTTATATCTCTCAAAAATTTTATAAGAGTATGCATATAGTGTTGGTTTAAGGTTTCTATTTCTTTGGTTTTGTCGAATTATAAAAATAAGAAATGTGTATCAACTTTCACATAATATCTTGTCAAATAAAATATTTACCTGTAAACACAAAACACAATTCTTGCGTTGTCTACAACTAATTAGATAATATAATGATGGAGAAGGACAAAAATTAGAAAACTACTATATAATCTCGCGTGAGACAATACAATCTTATTCTATTCAGAGACATTAATAATCTTACATGATGTTTCATTACTCATAATGCGCAGAAATGAAAGGGGCGCCCATTGTTTTAAAAAAAAAAATAAATATTAATTTAAATTCTCAAATGGGTTTTGTAAATAAAATTCGTAAATTTTTTAATAAACCGAAACAGTTAAAGTATGATACTAACAACCTGAAACGAAGCTTATAAATTTATAAAATCTAAATACTACTTTAAATACACACATTAGTACATTTCTTTAAGATGACATTCTTGAACGGGGAAAAATTTTCTTCAAAATTTTTGTCATTATTTCGGATAATTACAAACAAAATTTTGAAATAAGTAGGTACAAAAAAATTATGGCTTTTGATTTAAAATGTCACTTCTAAGGACAACAATTAATTATAATATTCTAGTATACTAATACTAATCCCGGAAAACGAACATAAGCTACACTATATTAAAAGAGGAAAAATTGGAACTTAAGTTCATAACAATAAATACTAGAGAGCAAGTACATAAGAAAGCAATATTACATAGGGAAAGAGCATGTACATATGTAATATATATGTAAAATTTATAGAATAAGACGCAGAGTAAAGGACTCATGTGAATATTCTTACTATTTAAAGTAAGTTAGAGCGAATACTCTACACTCACTTTCTTTTCTTATAGGAGAGTTCTGTGTAATAATTAAGGAGTATTTAAAAAATAGGAATATATCACACTAATCCTCCGCTTAAATTTAGGAAATATTTATCACAATGACTTATCAATAAATTATATATTATACATATATTTATATATATATTATAGAAAGAAAAAAATATAAATTATTAAATTTGTAAATATAATGCTGTGTTTTCTAACAAGTCTCTCTATTTGACATTAAGTGTAAGAATTTAAAGAATAGACTCATCTTATTTCATAAATAAATAACAGTCAACATCAGAAAAATATACTAAAATACTCCTCATTGTATACACCTAAGTGTAATATATTAATAGCGCTCATCACCAGTGCTCAACATGCAAAAATATTGGTGAATTTCTTCTTTGTAGTGAAACAATAATAGAAGTCGGAAGGTAACATTAGCATATTATTGAGTAAACTTGTGCTACATCTAGCAGAGACAGACATACTCTCGCGAATTCTGGTAAAGCGGATTCCTAATGATAATTTCATTGTTTCGAAACTGCATGACTGCGATAAGAAGGCTAGAGTTTCACATCAATTGTATGACCTTCATGTTTAGTAGAAGGAATACGGTATGGTAGTAACATTCACAAACACTCTCATCCAGAAATGGGGACAACAAAATTTCAAGGTCACAATGCATTCTTACTATCAAGAAAATCATCAAATAGAAATATATAGATCAAAAGTAGTTATAAAAATAACTATTTCTCGGATTTGAAATATAAAAAGAGATTATATCTGTGTTCATTCAATATATTCCACTTATTTTACTACCAAGATGATGTGTGAGGTTTCCTCGTTGTTATTATCCCAAATACCTGATTGTAATTTTTTCCACTCTTTACTTACTATTATTTACATATAGAATTTTGTAATTAATTCCTGAATGTGTAAAATGAAAAACATTTTTTGATGAATCAACATTTTAATTTAAACAACTCTATACGGATAATAAATACTAAGTATTGGCTCCAAAATTTTAAAATAACAAACACTTAATCCGACATTAATATAATAAACTAATAAATAATAAAAGAAGGTGAAGAAATTCTGGAAGAAATTATAAAGAATGATTCCAAAAAAGATGTTTCATTAATGTTCATAAAACATAATTATACCAATTCTGATAGGATCCTACCACTGTCTATAAAAAGAATATGAATCAAGCTAAAGAGGTTAATAAATAAACTCCATTTTTCTTATAATAATTCTAGCCTATGTTTTATTTTCATTTGCCAATTACAAATATTATAATTAAAATAATTCGCTATAATAAAAAATTTAAAATCATTAACTCATTTCCAATTGCAAGTGAAAGAAAAAAAATTCACAAAAATTAAATACTTGCAAAAATAAGATTTACCGATTCTTTTAATAACTCTCAAAAACTTAAAGAACAGATTTGACTAGGAGAAAAAATTACGCTTGTATTTATTATGCACCAAATGAAAGTTTGAAAATAATTGATAATACTCTATTTCCTTTGTAAATTATCAAAAATATAATATAAAAATTAAAAATTACCCTAGATACATGAGCACATTAATTAATATGATAATGAGTGTAACAAGAGCGTATTATAGAACTTTATAACAAAATGTAGTTACATTAATTTTGCGTACCTCTTTGACATGTACCTCTGTTCTGGTTGGTGCTCTGTAACTAACTTATTTGTCTAAGGAAATATAAAGTTGCCTGGCAGAAATACACGATTAAAATACCACATATGTGAGATGTGGAAACTGAGGAAGATTCTGGAGTATACATAAGAGCTTTAAGAAGGTTCCTAACGGACTCATTTTGGCTCGATATATCTGGTGAGTATTCATGATGGATGACAAGAATCTAGCTGTAGTCATTCTTAATAGAGAAATATTCTGTTAATATCTATACAATCGGTCTCAATAAGAGCGAAGGTTAAATCTAATTATTTAATTGGGTCAGTTTTTTTATTTAATTTGGGACCAATAACACTAATTTCAAGCGCATTCATGAAACCCAAACCTCGCGACATTGAATATGAATAACCAACATTCTTTAGCTCATATATGGCCACAAGTTTTATACGTGACTGAAATTTTTGGCTCTTGTTGTAATTGGAGAGTTAAAAATATAATTAACTTTTTAGATAACACTTAAGGATTAGAGAAGTGTGAATCAGCAATTTTATAATAATAGACATTATAGACTTTTTACAGAAATTGCTAGGGTTGCTATAAGTGTTGAAGTTTTTTATTTTATTATTTTCTACAGCGAATACATATAGTGATAAGAAATCTTATCATATAACTCATTAATTTTGACAGTTTATCCACAAGATTTTCTTTTTAATCCTAATTGAATAAGTGTTAAAGTTACTAAATAGAAATTTATAGAACATATAAGTATGACATTGAAGAAAACTCTTATTTACTTTAGCTTTGGTTGGTATACACAGAACCTCTTTCCTTTCACTATTGTGTGTGGGACAAAGAAGTGACTGCTCTTAATAGGAGCACATCAATATATATATAACTTCAAAACAATCCTAGTTCGAACTCTCAAAGGTAGACAAATTAAGTTAACTGAAAGAAGTAATTTTTATTTTACTAAATCGCAAAAGATTAATATTATTTTTAAAAAACACCGGCATCGAGCTTGTGTGACAGTGATACTGAAGATGTATATATATTTACTCTACGTGGGTTACGACTATGTTCCATGTGACAGGATGTAAGTCACTCGTTTCTAAGAAAGTTCATACTTTCAATCTATGATCCTCTATAGAGGTTCAATAAATCATGGAGCTAAGTTCAGAATTATATTTATACACTCTTCGTCTCAATGCTCCTCTCATAGCGACCTTACAGATCATATTGGCGCAAAACCTGAAATTCTTCTGCCGACACTAATCACAGATTGAGGTACATCATTTCAAGATTGTGAAATTTCATTAATTATTGAAAGGCTATCAAGAAATTTCAGTGTGTGCTCTAGAATAAGACCTATTAATAGGGCCGAATTTAGGTTAAGCTCCTCTTCATGCCGTCAATCTCACAAGCTAGTGGCCGGAAACTTTTACTATTTTTCTAATGCGCAGACATAATAATCCTTATTACAAGAAACTATCTCTGAAAGTAAATGCATTGTGAACTGAATTGCTGTTAAATCTATTTCATCACTATTGAAGCGTGACATAGAAATTACTCTAACAACTCTCTCAAGAGAAACTTGTGGTTAATAAGACACAGGGAAACGTAATTTTTCTGCGTTTCCCAATATAATCCATCATAAATACGTCATCACTTCTATATCTGAGTTACAGATATAATGGTAAGTCATGACTATATCTTAACCCTATAATTTATTTAAGAGCTCCCACAGAGAATATGATCAGCATGGTAGCAACTCTCATATGTAGTAGTGTAGCAATATTCTTTTACATGAGAGAGAGTATATATCAGATAAGGGACAAGGATAAGAAAGAGAGAAGATACGAACGAACAGCCCCCCTCCAATGAGGGGGCCACTAGTTCAGCTCGAAAATGGAATTGCTCGTGACCTTCAAGCTCTCAGGAATTAGAGAATAAAGGACTGTGGATCTAAAATATATGCGAGTACATGATGTATCGGGACACAGTATGACAAGTCTACTTGTCAATTCCAACTTTTAAAGTGAATAGAGACTTCTTCTCAATATCAGTATAGAGCATGCTAGGAGATAAGAGCTCTGAGTGTGGTTAAATTTTAATTTTCATTTACCAATAAGCATAGTTTAATCTATTTTTTAGAAAGAAGACGTTCAACCGCAGGGAGTAAAGCAAGACATCTGGTTTTGCTATATCAATGCTTTAGAAGAGAAAGCTTATTTACCAGAGGAGGACTTAGATAGTGCGGTGAGCGTTCTTCCATCTTACGTAAAAGCCCATAATGGTTTGGCAGATTAGGATATATCTACACTTCCCACTAGCCCATATAAATAAAACTTTACTAATTCTATAGATGTGTCGTGGAATAACTTCAATTACGTGTTACAAACTATAATCATTAATAATTTTCCCATCTCACTCAATAAGTGGAATTGCCACAACTCTATTAATAGGCAGTGCTTTTATATTTATACAATAGCGTGGAGTAAGAACCTAATCGAAAACGCATGGTACACGTAGCTCAGTTAGTCTCACTTAATTCATACTTCAGGTTTAGCATTAATTTGCTTTTACATAATAATGTTCGCTCTCACAGCAACAGTGCAGTACTCCCCCCACGATTACTAAGAGAGCACTATACAACATGGACTATGTTTTCAGAAAATAATTTACGCTTGATAATGTGGCTGTGAAAGATATCGCGATTATTCAATTTAGACAAACTTACACACATAAACTCTCTGACAATTTAGCATTTCAAAGAGGTGAGAGGAATAATTCTATACTATCATGATGTGTAATCCTTGATTGGGATATATCAGATATCTATCTCGATACCAAACTTAACGTTAGAACAAAGCAATATCGCGTGCAGCTAATCGGATATTAGAGAAATAATCGAGACTCTTTATCTGAATCAGGAGAGCCCATACGTCACAAGTGTGAGTGAGAATATGAATATTTCTACTATGATACGTATGCAATTTTTCGATACGAAAATAGAAACTTTTTCCGAGTTGAAAGTTAATTTTTGAAATAAAAAGAGAGATATATGTACAACGTTTGCTAAAGTTGAGTTAAATCAATACCCAGAAACTGACGAGAACAAAGAATTTGACAGTAATACATTCTTGAAATAATATATTAAAATGAAGAGAAAGAGGTGATGGTTGATTATTTTTCATTTAGCTCTACAATGAGAGAAGAAAATAATAAAGAGTGTGGTGTTTGTTCTTTACACGTGACCCTACCCGGAGTGGCTACCTTTTTTGGTACTTTTCATTAATATCGCTATAGGAGACCATACACTCCACATTTAGTTACCACCAAACAGTTCACTGGCCAGGGCTCTACCTCGAAAATAACTACATAAAATTATTATTAATATACAGCGAACAGTTCGCTAGTTGCAATGTTCAAATCAATCATAAATATTCTGTGATTAAGTGAAGAGGCACAGTAATTTGATGGTAGTTTCAAAAATTAATTGAACTATTCAGAATAACGATCTATTGCACTGTCTATATTTTTAAGTTTTAGAAGGAAATTGATCTTAAATTAGAAGAAGAAAGATAAGATAATTACATAAAATAATTTCTCAACAACATTGGATAACTTTCAATTGATTCTAATTTAAGTGTAATCTAACTGAACCTCTTATATAGATTTGATGGATCGATACGTTACCCAGTGGTACTGTGTTTGAGCGCAGCTGAATAAACAACTCAAATAACGACTTGTTTGCAGAGGGCAGACAGAAAGACGGTGTGCCACAAAATTAGAGCATATAAACGATGATAAATCCTTTGAGTGTTTTTTATAAGTTATAAATAATAATATTGTTTATCACATGGAGAATTGGCGCGTTGATTACTGGCGCAGAAAAGTTGCTCAACATTTGTTGTGCTAATATATACAGTGGAAAAACAATGAGTTGACGTGAATAACGTTTCTTACTAAAATTAAGTATAATTATTTTAAAAATAATAAAGTTAATAAAATTAATAAATTATTAACAATAAAATATGAAGTTTTTAATTATAATTTTAACAATATATATATATATATATATGGTAATACTGCATGTACAAAGCGACCCACACATTTTTGAGATCGAAAATTAAGCTTCATAAAGTGTTCAAAAAATTTCTCTAGAGTTAACTATTTTTAATGGTAAGTATTATATAATACATACCATGGACAAGAATAAAGTATTTTTGATATGATTTGATTTGATGAAGGACCGAGTTTGAATACTAGAAAGAAGCCGTCAAGACATGTTCCTCTTCTCGAGGTGTGGACTTAAAAATATATATATATATTTAAATAATAAAAGATAGCATCATTATGCACTTACTTGGATTCATGGCACAAAACTGGTTTCTGCCAATATTGATATGCCGAGAGCATTCCGTTTCCAAATTGAAACAAGAAGTATCGATCGACTGTTTAAAACTTTTCCACCTGTAGGAACTTTGATCGATAGTCCGGTTAAAGGTCTTAAATATATATATATATATATATATATATATATATAATCATATATATATATTAATTATAATAATATATATATATATATATATACTAATATTATAATATATATACTATATTATTACATTTTTTTATGTGAAAGTTTAAATTAAACATGTAATTAGTTTGTACTTCAGTTTGAGGATATTTCGAAAGTATGTGTTGACCTAAAGAATACAAACAAATATTAAATATATTTGAGAAATATTAGTAAAAATTATATCATTCGAAAAGTATTTACGAAAAATAAGATTCATTAATTGACATCCTGAGGAAGAAAAGGGATTGATATTTTTTTATTTATTTATTTTGGTATAATATTTTTTTACTATTTACTACCTTTAATATTGAAATATTGAAACGAAAGGTTCTTATTTTCATGTTTTGTATTTTGAAATACTTAGGCTTGCTGTTTACTACCATTCTACTCACTCTAACCTAAATAAGAGGAGGGGCAGGATTATTATTGCGCTTTTAGGTAACTTAGCATTATAGGTTGTATAGTTAAATTTAAAAGTATTTTGTCGCTGGAGGATTTTGTATACTTAGTATGCCTTTTACCTCTGGTTTATGTCGGAAAGCTCTCCCTTGCGTTCGTATTACTTTTCGTTAGAGAGTCTTACTTGGGGTAGAAGCCTAAAAAAAGTATTTTCTTTTAATAAAACCAGGTTAACATACACAGACCTGTAAAATTTAACTTTTGGAAAATTGCCTTCACTTTTAGGTGTCTGTTATATTAATTTGTTGTGATTTCGAATATGACCTCAGTTTTTTTCCATCACGTAAAGTTATTTTACAAAAGAGGTATAAAGTTTTAAAAACAAACACAAAATTACAAAAATTTCATAAGTAAAATTTATTTTAAAAGCTTAAATAGGAATGTAGAATACAAAATGTGTAGCTAAAATAAGACAAAAGCATACAAATATCATTTAAAATCAGTCTTCATAATTTTATAGTTTCCTGTTTTTTCATTGGATCTTTTGGTACTTTTCCGCTTGTTCTCGTTATGTGGATTGTCCCTCTTTTGCATCCAGCAGTAATTGGCTACCATGCTGACATTCCATCTTCCCTGATATTGTTTTTTCATTTCCTTTATATCTTGGTGAAATCGTTCACCCTGTTCTTCACTCATAGCTCCCAGATGTTGGGAAGAATTCAGTAATGAAAAAATTGAACTTAATTGCTAAACTGAGATATTCGACGCGATCGGAATCATGAAGATTTTCTTCGCATGGTTCTAAGGCGATAAGGCTAGCAACCTCGCCCTTTCATTTAATTGCATGAAACGACTCCAAGATCAGGAACATGATCTTCTAAAGAACTCTATGAGAAAGACGTTAAGGGCCAGATGGAAGACGATACTGTCCACGAAAGAGTGAAACCCACACTAGGCTTGCCTTCTGAACAAACATAGGAAACTTGTTGCAAAGACATTTAAAACACTCTCTATCTTTTGGTGGTGCCTTCATACACTGTTTTATCAATCCTTATTTTATGTGAAGTTTTTTGGATCTACTAAACTCGTTCTTTGTGCATTTTTTATCGCAGGCTGTAAGGATTTTCTGAGTATCCATTCTTTATTAATATAATGCTGATTCCTACACGGCTATCCATCACATAGGGAAACAGGGATGCTTTGCTATTCCCACTTTGTTGTCCTAGTAACATGGAGAGTACCTTTAAATCACTACAATTGATCCAACCATGAGCTTTATGTTTAATTTTCATAACACTCTTTTAAATGAACAGAATGTCCACAGGTAAGAAAACATACCTACTTCCATTATAGAGAAGTATGCCTTTGAAACTTTTCATAACACTCATAACACAGTCGTTTGTGTTGTAGTAAATATTGAAACATTTCATGAGTCCAGGAACATCAGAACAGTACATTAAATCGTCTCTTTGTGAGAAAAACTGTTCAAGTTTTTTCCTCTCTATCTCTAATCATGAAAACGACTTCCCTTTGGCTAGAAGATATTTTTCCGTCAACCATGAGACTAATAGTTCTGCTGAATCTTTAGAGATGCCCAAGTCTCTCACCAAATCATTCAACTCGGACTGGCAGTTGAAGATGTGCTTATACTTCACAACCGGGAATGTAAACATCATCTTGGTGGCTATTATTTTCACAAGATTTGCTCTCTATTTCCTGATCCTCACAAACATCAATTAACTCTCCGGGAACAGAAGGAACAAGTGTTTCTACCCCATGGGGAACAGGAGGCATTGCGGATCTTACCTGCAGATTTATAATATCCTTTTTGTGTTTTAAGCTAAATTCGTGCATATTACAGGAGCAAAAGTAACAATCATCACTTTGAATTTGAGGCTCCCTCCAAATCATAGGAACTTTACATGAATTTCGTTCATCTGTTGAAGGTAATTGAACGTTAAAATGGGAAGCAAAAGAGGACTTTGGCTGCTAGAAAAGGTGCCTAGTGGAGAGTTTTTAGGACCTAGGCTCCCTTCAAAGGAGCAAGTACACCTAGTGTTTATGTACCATCACAAGTAAATGGAAGAAACACTTTCGGATTCTGCTTAATCTACCAGTACGAAACTAAAGGAAGTGTGAATGAAGGCAAATATCCCTATTAGGACGGAGGAGAATATCCGTGCTGGTATACAGAAGCTATACAAAGAATACCAAAATCTAGGTAAAGAGAAATCGAGAAACACGGATAAAGCAAATGTGAAATGGCATATTTGGAAAGGTGATCTTGTCGAGTTATTTGACATTTTCCGGCAAAATATGATGAACATAATTAGTGTATCACAAAAATATAAAGATTTTCTTAGGTCACAAAGCGAAGATCGTATGAGTTCGTCACTGTTTAGAGTAGACAAGATTTTCGTCACGAAAAGAAGAGCTAAGTGTACAAAAGAAGAAAATTAGGAGTCATATAAGATGAAACATTACAAAGCTATCGCTGAAATCAATAAGACAGTTATACTGGAAGAATCATCTCCATCATCATCAGCACCTAGTGGCGAAGAGGCCAAGTTTTCGCCTCCAGCAAAGAAGAAATTACGTGCAGGTCCCAGGATGTAAACCTTTTGATGCAGAGCAATGTCGACGTCTATGGCAATCGAGAACAGCTCTGCTATTACGACTAGCAAGTACTTCATTTATAGCACACTGGCAAAGAGCTTGACCACGATGTGATCAAAGAATTCCCGTATTCTCAGTGACCGGTTTACGCGAGCGTCGGGCAATTAATGAGAAAAAAATGGCAAAGAACATCAAAGAGCCATGTCTCTTTGAAAATCCACCTCATTTGGTCTTACATTGGATTAGTGAACTTTTGCCCTCAGTTGTCCATAGGAGTGTCAAAACTTTGGAAGAGAGAGTTGCAGTTCTAGTGACTGACAAAGATTTTGCATTTGCTTGGCGTACTTGTTGCCCTGAAAGTCACTGGTGAGCAGATGGCTGAGGTAGGTGTTCGGGTAGAGGACCGATTTGGGTTACGTGACAATATAATCGGTATATCTTTTGATACTACAGCAACTATAACAGGACTGATCCAAGAGGCATATATCAGAATTGAAAGAGGATTTGGATGAATATTATTGTGATTGGCTTGCCGGCATCACACAAATGAAATAATATTGAAAGGAGTGTTTGAGGAATGTTGTGGCATACCATCAAGTGTTCCTGACATCCACATTTTTCAGAACTTCCAACGTCTTTGGGTTTCGCTTAGTAGGAAGTCATATACGACAATGCTGGATGAAGAAATTCCCGTTCAAGGCATTCCAGAAGAACAACGAGTGAGCATGGTTAACTACATCCAAACTGTCCTAAGGACGGAATCATCTAAGAGAAGACTACAATGAGTTATTACAAATCTCACTGCTGTGCCTAGGTGTATGGTCTAATAACGACTTCAGTTTCAGGATCCCAGGTGCTCTGCACCAGGCAAGGTGGATTGCAAAGGCAATATATGCACTTAAAATTGTCCTTTTAACTAAACAGTTGAATACTCCTCAACGTGAATTAAAAATAGTGCAACGTGTTGCACATATTGTCAGCCTCATATATGTTTGCTTTTGGCATGAGGCAATTGTACGTGGATGGGTTCCAAAGAATGATTTGGATATGCTACAGGTTCTGAGCACTTTCCCAGATATAGACTTCAAAAAAGTGTTCTTACAGTTGCTAAGAGGCACTTTGGTATCAGTCAGAAACAAACGTAGGATGGCTTTTTTTGGACGAACGTATTACTCAGGCTGTTAAGGAAAATATGACAATAAGTAAATCTAGAAGACCAAACCTGCAAAGTATATTAAGGAAATTAAAGCGATTTAGGAGGGTAACATATATTATATAGGAAAGACTGAGCCATTTCGTTACAATAAAACAAAGGACGTCTTTGAATTGTGTTGGATCCACGAGCGTGTTACAGAATACTCAGCTGTTTCTTAAGAAGCCATGTGAAACGCTCTTAAGGTGGTACAATGGATACCTGGCAGAAGAGGAATGTTGCTCTATAAAGGTTTAACGAAATCGGGTAGAGGGCGAAAAAAACGAAAATAAACTCTAGTGGAGGCGGTTACTCGATGGCATCGCCAGAAAAGCTCGTCCCGTCAAGCGAACCAAAGGAAGGATTTCATCTGTTCCAAGTTGATAATACAAACAATTTTTTTGCCATCATCATACTACTTATTTCTAATGTCTAGTTTTTAAGAGATTATTTTATGTTTGTATTTCATAGTTTCCAATAGAAAGTTAATTGGAAGAGATTGCACACGTCGCATTCTTCTACTTTTACCTTTTATGGTAATGTTTTATTTGATACAGTTAGGAGGATAACCTTGCAGACAATCTTGAAATTTGGATAATATGAAGTTGTCTTCACAAGTAAGCAAAGTCTGCAAAAATTTTACAGACTCTGTTAATTTTGGTGCAATGAAACACGCAAAGTATTTATTATAGTATATATAACTATTATAGTAATATGATTCATTATAGTAAATCAATTATATATATATATATATAATATTATAGTAATAATAGTATAGTATAATAAGATAAAATTTAATTTTATTTTTATACGTATATATATCCTATATATATATATATATATATATATCATATATATATAATATATGGCGGGGCATCCCTTTGTGGGCATACCGTCAATTTAAAGAAGAACAGGAAGGCAAACATCAAGGAGAGTGCCATTTCTTTATAAGAGAGACGGTTCTTCGCGCGCTTATAGGCTACGGCGATCATTGGCGTCTAAGATAAGGATTAAAATAATAAACAATGTCATATATATTAAATATATATAAAAATTATAAAATATATAAAATTATAAAGAAAACATAAAGAATGTGGCAAAAATGTAAATTATTAATAACCTCTTTTTACTAACCTTACATAACACGATCAACCAAAAGAAAGAATGAACGAACAAGACAAGATCGGAACGCTATTTACACCAAAATTATTAAAATGTGTTGGTTGTTTGGAAGCTTGACTACAATTTATAATTTTCAAGTATTTATAATTCATATTATAAAATGATAATTATAAAAAATATAATATACTGAGAAAATCATTAAATGGTATATATTAAGTTTGATTGAATATAAATCAGAGTTGAGAGTTCAAGCTCCAATTCATGAATGTAGAGGCTCTCAAGATTTTACTTGTCGCGAAGAATCAGTGATAGAGGCTAAGAATCGAGAAGTCAGTTGGGTAGTGAGTGAATGGTCTTTTTCATGGCTATGGCATATGTATAGACGGAAATCAGGCGGAGACAGTAGGAAGGAGTTGGTGGGCGGAAAGAAAAACCAAATGTTCTGCCAATGCCTGGAATGCACAAAGCTGGGTAGCGCGGTTGGGGGCGCTAGACAGGTGGGCGGGATGGTACAGCAGGCCACACGTTGTATACAGAGTAACTATCGAGGAGTGCAGAGCGGTCGGTGTGTAGGAGTGTAAGAGTGGCTGTTGTGTGGGGGGGGAGTGCGGGGGTGGGGGGAGTATTACATATGTTGGAGTGGGGGGAGGGGGTGTGCATAGGCATGTGGGGGGGAGGTGTGGGATGTGGGGGGGGGGAGAGGTGGAAGAGATGGAGGAAGTGTGGGGGGGGGTAAGAGGGGGGGGGGTGGGGAAGGTGTGTTCAAGTTTGGTGGCGTAGGGGGTGTGCGGTAATAGGAGAATGTCGGTAGAACCGACCTGTGTAAGGATCTTCAGGGTAAAATTTTTTGTTTAGGGACATCAAACAGTGGGAGTAGGTGGTCTAAAATGGTTCTCAAGGAAGTTAAGTATGATTTTATCAACAAGGTATGAAGGAAAGAGATTAAAATTAGCGAAGCTCCTTAAATATAGGAGTTCTGAATGAAAAGAAATCCAAGAGGAACATACCTTAAAAGCCCGGTTTATTCTGCCTGTAAAGCCGGACAATTTAAACTTATCTGGAAGAAAGCTGAAGAAATGAGAGCCTAATTGGGTGAAGGTCGGCTTGCGGTAAATCTTTGTAGAAAAAGAACCATTAGTGAGTGAGACACCAACATCAACATTTTCATTTTATTATACTGTTATAAATACTGATTTTTAAGTGTAGTAAGTCTCAAACAATCAACCATTCAATGTATAATTTTGGTATAGTGTTCCGATCTTGTCTTGTTCGTTCATTCTTTTGGTTGATCCAGTTATGTAAGGTTAGTAAAACGAAGTTATTAATAATAGATTTAATTTTTGTATTTTTATAATTTTATATATTTTATAATTTTTTATATATATTTTATATTATTAGACATTGTTTATTTATTCTTTACTTACAGCTGATGATGCGCTTAGCTAAAGCGCGAAACGTCCTTAATAAACTATGGCACTCTCCTTGATGTTTGTCTTCCTGTTCATCTTTATATATATATTATATATATATATATATAATATATAGTATATATATATATATATATATATATATATATATATATATATATATATATATATATATATATATATTATATATATTTACAACCATGACCCTGTCAGCTGGGTCAGCGATCTTATCCATCTTCCTCTATCCTCCAGGACTCCCTCTTCTCTCATCTTCCGCATCGACGACATTCCATATCTTATCAACAAGTCCACCACCGAGTTCTCCAATCTTTTCCTAGGTTTTCATCTTGGGTTTGTTCCCTCTGCGGTCTCCACTCCCATCTTCTCTTGTCCACTCTCTTCTCTTGCATCTTCTCCAGGTATTCCCACCACCTCAATCTTGCTGCATTCATCTTATTTAATATAGCCTCCACTCCAAACTCCTCCCGTATTCTTTCGTTTCTTTGTCCCTCTCATCTAGCCTTCCCCACTATCGCTCTCAAAACTCACATCTCCGCCGACTGTATTCTACTATCCTCTCTTGTGGTCTTGCCCCATGTTTCTGCCCCATATAGTCTACTATATTAGCACCCCCTCGAATATCACCCTTTTCACCTCCATACTCATTTGTCTATCTTTCAGTATTTGGTACACTGCTCTTACAGCTCCCCATACTGATGTATCTTACTTGCTATCTCCTGTAGATTTCCTCCTTCCCTTTCAAATATCCACCCAAGTATTTACATTTCTCCACCATTTATCTAAGTCACTTCCACATCCATTCTCAGCTCTCCCCCTCCTTCTTCTTTACTGACAACCGTGATCTCCGTCTTTTCTGTGTTCAGAGTCATACCGGCCTTTATAAGCCTATTCGTAAAACATGTCACCACCTCTCTCA
>JABUQX010036984.1:2500-7500 GCA_015478945.1 Trachelipus rathkii | reverse complement strand
GCGAGTGTATGATCTCTATGATTATATTATATTATATTATATTATATTATATATTATATTATATATTATATTATATTATATATATATTATATATTTTTATATTATATTATATTATGTACCTATAGAGGGTACAACTTATAATTATTTTCGTCTTAGGGGTACGCGATCAAAAAAGTTTGGAGACCACTGATCTAGTCAATAAAATTTGAAGATACATTCATTTGTACTTTTGTATTAAATTTTTTAAATTATTTTTTCCATTCTCATTTATTTCAAATATTTTAAATGTATATCAGTGAAAATCTTGAGTAAAGTGCAACTAGGCTCACTAATAATAAAACATAATATAGTTGCTATTATTGCGTATTATACATTTTTAAGAATCTCTCTCAAATTATTGAAAATAGCTAAAATTTAAAAAAAAAAAAAAACACTTGCAGCTGGCCTTTTTTAAGTTTTATTACTGTTATTTTTATTTTGTTTTTTTTGTTTCTTGGGGATGTTTCTGTTGGCTGAGTTTTTTTAATGCCAATCCTGCTTATATAAGGGTAAGGGGAATAAGGGTAACTAAAATAATTATAGGGGAATTAGTTTATTGAGTGTTTTTGAAGGGAAGATATATGATGGTATTTTGGTAAAAGAGCGCTTCGAGTAACTGAGGGACTGATTAGTGAAGAACAAGGTGCGTTCAAAAGTGGTAGAGGATGTGTGGATCAAATCTATATTGAAGCAAATGAGTGAGAAAATAAGAGTGAAGAAAAATAAATTTGTATTTAGGTTTTATGGATTTGCAACAGGCGTATGATATGGATTTGCAACAGGCAGGTGTTAGTGATATATAGTGTCAGTAATAGGCTTCTGAGTGGAATCAAATGAATGTATGACGACAGTGATGCGTGTGTAACAATAAATGGACTTAAAGTGATTGGTTTATTATTAATAGCGCAATGAGGCAGGGATGGTTATGTCTTCCTTGCGTTATGTCAGTTTGTATATAGACGGGATTATGAAAGAACTAGAGGTGGGGGTGGCAAGGGAAGGTGTTAGAATGATGGAGAATGGAAGAGAGTAGAGGGTGCCCTACCTATTATAAGCGTTTGATTTGGTTTTGAGCTGCGAATCTGAAAAGAGTTTGAGAAAATTGATAGAGGGATTTGGCAGGGTGTGTAAATTTAGGGGTTTGAAAGTAAACGTAAATTAGGGAAAGGTTATGGTTGTGAGTGAGGACAGTCCTCTGTGTGAAGATATGTTAGATGGTGAAACAAATCGTCACATGAAATTCACCGTGTCATACATTTGATAATGCTATTGAAAATGTAAATACAAAATGTTTAATAAAATGAAAGGGTACATTCAAATTTAGATAATCTGATTATATCCGTAGATATAAGCACACATACAAATATTTGAATGCTTGAAAATACAAAATACAAAATGTTATACATAATTAATTATATCAAATATATCGCACATAAGTTTGCTTGAAGAATGTCATTTGACGTCTAGGATTTCTACGTAAAGGGGTTCTTCTTCTGTTGGCACTGATTGTGCTGGAACTTCAGATAATGTTGAAGGAGAATATTGCTGCAAAATATCTGAAGATGTCGAAGAGGCATCTTGTTGTGGAACATCTAAGTTCCTCACAGGAGGTAAATAATCAGGTTTTAAGCGGTTAATGGAGACCATATCAGTTTTTTCCCGTTGGGTATTGTAACTTGAAACATCGATTGAATGGTTGAATCGCAAGGAAAGGTCCGGTATAAGGAGCTTCTAATGTTTTCTTGATTCGATCAACACGTACGTAAACATGTGTGCAAGTTTTTAAAGCTTCGGGTATGAAAAAAACATCGCGTGACATATGTAAAGGTGAAGATTGCCTGAAATCAAGTTCCTTCATTCTAGCGATAAATTTCTTCACAAATGCTTCAAAATCTTGTCTTTAAGAATGGTTTGAAGCAAAGAGATCCGAGGGTAATAAAAGTGTTTTTCCTGTGACAGCTTGAAAACTGGAGTAACCTAAATCATTTGGTATACAGCGAATGCTAAAAAGGATTATAGGTAAAGAGAGTAACCAATCTGTTTTTCTAGCAATGATTGCAGTTTTCAAAGATCGGTGAAATCTTTCTATTTTTCCGTTTGTTTGGGCGTGATAAGATGACGTTCTAAGACGATGAAAACCAATCAAGGAAGATAGTTCTGTAAAGAATTCGCTAGCAAACTGAGATCCACGATCCGTGATGACATATCTAGAGATCCATTGTAAGAAAGCGTAAGAGGCTGATTTTGCAGTGGTGTTCTGAAAAGGAAAAGCTTCCATCCATCTTATATTTCGATCTGTACAAGTTAGAAGATATCGAAATGTTGCTGAAGATTCTGGAATTGCAGTTGTCGGAGGTAAGGGTCTGACAATGTCAATGTGTACAGTTTCAAAGCGCTGGGAAGGAATTTCTAATGGGATAATAGGTTGAATTGTATGACGATGAATCTTGGAACTTTGACATTAATGACAAGATTAAGTCCATACACGAATATCTTTATCCATATTGGGCCAAAAATAGTGCGTTATTACTAACCCAAAGAGAAGCTTTGACACATGGATGAGACATACTATGGAGATCTTGAAAAACTTGTTCACGATTCTGCTTGTAAAGAAACGGACGAGGATGAGGAGTAGTAGTTTCACACCAAATTTGAAGATTGTCATAAAGTGGAAAAGCGTGAAGTTTTGACTTGTAAGTTTGTAAGTCTTCGTCAGTAGCTTGTAATCGTGCTATAGCAGGAAGATCAACTGGATCGATGGAAGTAGATGATATTGAACGTGATAAGGTATCTGCTACGACAAAATCTGAACTTTTATATATAAAACTGAAGAGACGTACTCCAAGATGATGGAAAGATGTCTTTGCTGGCGATAGCTCTTTGCTGAATTTCTGCTATAAAAAGCGGAGACAAAGGGTTTATGATCCACACATAGGACGACATTTCTACCTTCTAGAAAATAAATGAGGTACAGCAAAATATGCTGCTAAAAGTTCTCTATCGAAGGAGGAATATTTTCCTTGTTCTGTAGTCAATTTCTTACTGCATAAATCGATAGGTTTTGGTTCACAATCAATCATCTAATGTAGTGCAGCTCCGATGGCGACTTGAGAAGCGTTAGTGACCAATTGAGATGAGGAAATCTGAATGCAGAGATATTGGAGAGCTGCTGCGTCAGCTTTATCAATTTTAATTTCCTGAAATGCTTTAGAGGCTTCCGGAGACCAAGAAAGAGAACTAGGATTGTTTGGAAAAAGCTTTGCCAATTCCAAAAGAGGATAAACTAAATTATCAAAATTAGAAATTAAACGACGATAATAAACTATATACGATCAGGGCTGAGGAGCAGGTAAATTTTTTTCCGGCTTCAACATTCTAAAATTACCCGGCTCCGGCTCCGGCTCCGGCTCCGGCTCCGCCCAACATCTTGTTACCCGGCCCCGGCTTCGACTCCGGCTCCATCTCCAGTCCGGCTCCAGCATTTTAAAATTACCTGGCTCGACTACGGCTCCGGCTCCGGCTCCGGCTCCGATCCTTGTCATAATTCCTTCTCCATTTACACTTATGAAGTCATTAATTCTCTGCTATAAAATTTTTATAGTGTGATGAAATTGAATGTTTGTTAATGACATCTTTATTAACTTAGAATTAGAAACTTAGAAAATATTTTATAGAAAATAGATTTTTAAGAAATACAGAAAAGAATAATTCACTTTCTTCCTAAATTTTAATATAATTCCTCTTTGAACGATGAACTTCCTGTACAGTTACGTAAAATAATTTTTTTTTTAAAAAGGGGAAAATATAAATTTGTTTCATCCTTTGTAGTTTAAAATAAGTACTTGCTGTCATTTATGTTTTATATTTCCTTATGACTTAGCTGTATTTAAAATAGAATTTCATACAAGATTTATATATATATATATATATATATATATATATTATATATATTATTATATTATATTATTATATATATATATATATATATATATATATATTATTAAATAAATATATATATATATATTTATAAAAAATATATATTTATATATATATATATATATATATATATATATATATATATATATATATATATATATATATATATATATATATATATATATATATATATATATATATATATATATATATATATATATATATATATATATATATATATATATATATATATATATATATTATATATATATATATATATATATTAGTATATATATATATATATATATATATATATATATATATATACATATTTTTATATATATATATATATATATATATATATATATATATATATATAATTCACTTTCTTCCTAAATTTTAAAATAATTTCTCTTTGAACTGCCTGAGGATATGTAATATGAATTTATTCAAAACAATTGCTTCTTAAAAATAAAACTTCTTCAATAAAATCCTCCTTAACAATGTCCTTAGATTCGATTTTACTATTTTTAAACCAGTAAATAAGCTTTCAACATTCATTTGACTAGGAGGTAAAGCTGTATTGTGTAAGTCGCATCTTGAAAATTTTTAGGATAGCTAGGGATTTCCTCTTTTAACTTTTAACTTTGATTTCCAGTCGATTTTCATTATTTCATCTAATACCTTATTGAATACTTTTGAATTTTTTTAGAAGATTTTTAGGTTGAAGGTCTTTTAAAAGTAGATTGCCTTTTTGAATTTTTTGCATGCTCCAGTTTGTCCCATTGTTTGTCAAATTTGACTTCTTCATCTTCATCTGATAAGAAACCGCAAGGGAGGATTCCTGAAACTGCTGAACTATCTGACTTCGACCCAGATTTCTGTTTGATAGTCTTTTTCATTTTAAGTCCTAGTTCACAAAGAGCATTCCTAGCTTCTAATACCAGATCTTCAGTTCTGAGGAAAATTCTAAACTGTGGATCAACAAAGCTAACATTCTTTCCCCTTCTTTACACGGGATTTTT
>JABUQX010036983.1:20000-33646 GCA_015478945.1 Trachelipus rathkii | reverse complement strand
CATTGCGCCACTTCATATATATATATATATATAACTTTCTACAACTCGGGCTCTCTCTCTCTCTCTCTCTCTCTCTATATATATATATATATATATATATATATATATATATATATATATATATATATATATATATATATATATATATATATATATATATATATATATATATATATATATATTTATATATATATATATATATATATATATATATATATTTCACAGGATTTATCTGTAAAAGTCTGTTTGAACAACAAAATTTGATATATCCATTTTCTTCTTCATTATCGATTTTATCTTTTCAGATAAAATATTTCTTTTTCCTCACGTACGCTCCAAAAATCTTTTATCATGTAGCCAAAGTCCTTTTCGTATTTAATTTAACTATTTACTTCTCCCTATCATATTTATTCAATAAACTCTACTATCATTTGAAACTAACATCCCAATCATCCCCCCCTCTTTCCCCCTTTTTTCTTACCTATAAGAAAGCTCTGGTTCATCCTAAAAATGTATTCTGACTCTGGATCCGCTGCCGACTAGTCGACTCTCTTTTAACCTCGTTTCCTCATTTTTGTGAATTTCCGGTGAGTTTTTGAAATTTGTTTGATTTTTTTAAATCTATTTTTACACGCAAACACAACTTCTACATTTCCTCAATAATAATTATTACAAAAAAAAATTTTGAGGTTATCTGAATTTTAAAATTTTTTTTTAAGATTTATTTTCCTTATTTAAATTTTAATGAAACTGGGAGTTTTGGACTCAATTTAACCAAAATTTTTTTCTGATATTTTTTTTCTTGTGTTTTCCCCCAGCAGTTTGTTTTTTTTTATGAGAATTCCAAAGTAAAATATAAATTATTTTTGCTTCAGATTCGTGTTCGATTTCTCTTTTTATATTTTCTTTCACTTGTGATCGTCTACCTAGTTCCATCTTTTCCATTTCGTATCTAAACTTTTAATGTAAAGTTTTTGGTGGGTTGACTTTTGGGACACGAGATGGTTTTTTCTAAGTTTAAGTATGTGTTCAGCTTGGATATTTCCTGCTGTAACTCTATAGAAGGTATAGATGAATTTATGTATTGGGTTAACACTTTCAAATTATCTTTTATATCTATTAATGTATTAGTATTCTGATGAACTTGCTCTTTAAGTTTATAAATGTGGGCTCTCGTATCTTGTAATAAGTTTATTTTGGTATTAAGTTTATTAATATCGTTCATGGTTGCTGTCCCGAATAGATATTGCAATGCCGTTCCGCCTACATTTATTAGTCCTCTACTTACTCTTTTGGGTGCTGAAGGCTGAATATTTAAATAAGATAGTACCCAAGGGTCTTGGAGGATAATTTTGCCTTAACGTTTATTTGCCCACACGAAAATAAAGTTTGGGGCAAATATATATATATATATATATATATATATATATATATATATATATATATATATATATATATATATATATATATATATATATATATATATAACTATATATATATATATATATATATATATATATATATATATATATATATATATATACTTATATATATATATATATTGTTAAAATTTAACTTTTAACGCAATATGAATTTTAATTAGGATACTGCCAAAGTTGCTATAAAAATAGAAGTTTTAATTACAATCACTGCACAAAATAGGTAATTCCGTACAATCATTAATAATTATATAAATAATAAAAATAAGTATAGGAAGTAATGATAAAAAATTAGCCATCATCTTTGGAGCTGTTATGCGACTTCCCATGCTTTTGCAACTTTTAAGATGGTGATTGACAGAGATTCATAGGAAAGTGACCCTGAATTCTTTCTCTTGGCGTACTGTATCTAAAGGAATAAAAAGTTAATTGATTGCAAATTAGATGACTCTTGAGCAAAGAAAACGAAGAATTACTCAATATTTAAAGAATGATGCTTGTTGATCGAAGCATGAAGCATCCTTGGTGTTGAAAGATTTTTGTCTCTCATCGGGGATGTTTAGAGGCGAGTAACCTCCCTTCCTCCGCTCTTGAGTAAAGTAGTAGGTTTGTTGTTTCGGAAAGTCCGATTGACATTTGAAGCTGTCCCAATCCATATCTTAGAGATGGAAGCTATCTACCTATGGCGATATTTACCTTAAACCATAAATAGATAGCATTAGACAGTGAATAATTAATTAGGAAGCCATAGGATTTGTACTAAGTTTAACCATGTCGTATAAAGGCTTAATACAAATTTTAACCTAGGTATTTTGATTCGAATAGACAGGAAACAAATAGGTTCCTAAATGTCTGAAATGAAAGCATTCGTCCTAATCTATTACTTTTATGGGCAGAATAAAGATTCTAAAAAATGACTCGAACGTATTCGATTTGAACTATTGCTATTCTTGGGTAGAACTGATGTTCTTAAATTGACCCGAATACTTTCTAGAATTTGTCAATTAAGACGCATTCTAATAAATGAGATAGATAAAGAAAATGTCTTTATAAGACCATTCTTAATTTGATTTGAATGCACTCGATATAGGTAATTGAAGCCTGAAATTTCAGGTAAGAAAGCACGACTAATAAAAATTAGACGAAATGAAGCCCAATCGAATGCATCTGGAATTTGTCACCCAAGACTCATTCCTAATTGAAATTTGATATTTAAATAGACTTGTAAAGTTATACCTTGATATTAAGGAAGCTCACAAAATACTTACAAGATCTGGAGAATTTATGAAACAAACCTAGGCATCCACGATGATAGCTGATAGATCCTTAAGGTTGCAGTTACTTGAGAACTGCTGCAATAACTACTTATGTTTCGTTAATGCTAATGAAGGAGGACTTCTCAACATCAAAGTATTTGCTGTGGCATTAGAAATTCAAATCTAGAAGGAATTTATGAGAAGTGATTAGGTATTATAAACTTAACAAATTAAGCCGTTTTGAATAGGATTAGGTTATTCTTAAACTGAGATGACTAGATTTTCAGCGCTCTATCCTATCCTTGGATATGCGGACTAGATAATTTAGTTGAAATGAGCACTACATCGTTAGACAGGATTTAAGTGCTAAGCGATAGAAACTTCGACCAAGTCGAAAGAGCCTTTTATAAAACTCGATCGTTTCGAGCTTAAAAGGTATTAACTGATCGTACGAGTTTCAAGTAGTAACTGGTCGTATGAGTTTCAAGTAGTAAAGAACTTTTAGAAGCTTTCTTAAATAATGCCTTTGAAAAATGGAGTTAAAACCCTCTCCCCCATTTTTGACATATATTTGAAACGATGTATTTGAATTACAGTTTTTAAACACTCGGGGGAGGGGATGACTCCCTCCATTTTGGACGGGAGTCATTCAGATAACATGAAACGGGAAAAGATTCAACTCAATAAATGAATGATCGAGAAACTAAGTGGATTTGTACAAAATAAAAAATAATTTAAATCATAAAAACACTCATCAGCTTCTGCATTGGTTGACACCCTCCCGTAGATGATCCGATCCATACGTCACAAAATAGATGAAACACTTCTTTTTAATGATTGATAATCCGAAGAAAAAGCTGAAAATAAGACAGCATGTAGACAGCAAATCCAACATTCAATGAAACAGACGACAAAACCAATCCTTGGAAAATTTCGAAAATGTTAAACTTGAAACGAAAATAAACAATGAAAAAAATAGAAATAAAAATTCCAATGTGAAAAGAGCATTTAAATCCTTCAAAATGTTAAAAGACCGAAAACAAAGCTTTCAATTTGTTAAAATTGAAAGAATTGAAATCTTCAAAAATATTAAGATCGAAAGCAGCAAAAAAAATCTTTCAATTTGTTAAAATTTAACTTTTAACGCAATATGAATTTTAATTAGGATACTGCCAAAGTTGCTATAAAAATAGAAGTTTTAATTACAATCACTGCACAAAATAGGTAATTCCGTACAATCATTAATTATATAAATAATAAAAATAAGTATAGGAAGTAATGATAAAAATTAGCCATCATCTTTGGAGCTGTTATGCGACTTCCCATGCTTTTGCAACTTTTAAGATGGTGATTGACAGAGATTCATAGGAAAGTGACCCTGAATTCTTTCTCTTGGCGTACTGTATCGAAAGGAATAAGAAAGTTAATTGATTGCGAATTAGATGACTCTTGAGCAAAGAAAACGAAGAATTACTCACCATTATTTAAAGAATGATGCTTGTTGATCGAAGCATGAAGCATCCTTGGTGTTGAAAGATTTTTTGTCTCTCATCGGGGATGTTTAGAGGCGAGTAACCTCCCTTCCTCCGCTCTTGAGTAAAGTAGTAGGTTTGTTGTTTCGGAAAGTCCGATTGACATTTGAAGCTGTCCCAATCCATATCTTAGAGATGGAAGCTATCTACCTATGGCGATATTTACCTTAAACCATAAATAGAAAGTATTAGACAGTGAATAATTAATTAGGAAGCCATAGGATTTGTACTAAGTTTAACCATGTCGTATAAAGGCTTAATACAAATTTTAACCTAGGTATTTTGATTCGAATAGACAGGGAACAAATAGGTTCCTAAATGTCCGAAATGAAAGCATTCGTCCTAAGCTATTAATTTTTTGGGCAGAACCAAGATTCTTAAAAATGACTCGAACGTATTTGATTTGAACTATTGCGATTCTTGGGTAGAACTGTGATGTTCTTAAAATGACCCTAATACTTCTAGAATTTGTCAATTAAGACGCATTCTAATATTTGAGATAGATAAAGAAAATGTCTTTATAAGACAATTCTTAATTAGATTTGAATGCACTCGATATAGGTAATTGAAGCCTGAAATTTCAGGTAAGAAAGCACTACTAATAAAAATT
The DNA here is from genome assembly GCA_015478945.1 of Trachelipus rathkii. Classification (NCBI taxonomy): domain Eukaryota; kingdom Metazoa; phylum Arthropoda; class Malacostraca; order Isopoda; family Trachelipodidae; genus Trachelipus; species Trachelipus rathkii. The sequence goes on along the minus strand of JABUQX010036983.1, from coordinate 28,809 downwards.
AAGACGAAATGAAACCCAATCGAATGCATCTGGAATTTGTCACTAAAGACACATTCCTAATTGAAATGGGATATTTAAATATTGTAAAGTTATATCTTGATATTAAGGAAGCTCACAAAATCCTTACTCGATCTGGAGAATTTATGAAACAAACCTAGGCATCCACGATGATAGCTGATAGATCCTTAAGGTTGCAGTTACTTGAGAACTGCTGCAATAACTACTTATATTTCGTTAATGCTAATGAAGGAGGACTTCTCAACATCAAAGTATTTGCTGTGGCATTAGAAATCCAAATCTAGAAGGAATTTATGAGAAGTGATTAGGTATTATAAACTTAACAAATTAAGCCGTTTTGAATAGGATTAGGTTATTCTTAAACTGAGATGACTAGATTTTCAGCGCTCTATCCTATCCTTGGATATGCGGACTAGATAATTTAGTTGAAATGAGCACTACATCGTTAGACAGGATTTAAGTGCTAAGCGATAGAAACTTCGACCAAGTCGAAAGAGCCTTTTATAAATACTCGATCGCTCGAGCTTAAAAGGTAGTAACTAGTCGTACGAGTTTCAAGTAGTAACTGGTCGTATGAGTTTCAAGTAGTAACTGAACAGCTTTTAGAAGCTTTCTTAAATAATGCCTTTGAAAAATGGAGTTAAAACCCTCTCCCCATTTTTGACATATATTTGAAACGATGTATTTGAATTACAGTTTTTAAAATATATATATATATATATATATATATATATATATATATATATATATATATATATATATATATATATATATATATATATATATATATATAAATTTAGAAACTCTCTTTTTATATATTTATATATATATATATATATATATATATATATATATATATATATATATATATATATATATATATATATATATATATATATATATATATATATATATATATATATATATATATATATATTCGTAATCGACTGGTGGTGTTTGTTTCAACTTTGAACGCTCTATTAAGTAGGAGAGAGGTATATTTGGAATTTCGAATATTAATAGAATAATCAAGAAGAAGAGCAAGTAGAACAAGTAGAACAAGAAGGAACCCAAGCTTGGAGCATTTAAATGCAAAGTGTCAGCAATAAAATAGCTCTGCCTGCGATTTTAACCTCAGGCATAAAACCCAAATCCACGAGTTATATCCTGCCAACAGTCGTACATCAACCGGTTGTTGTGTCTGCTGGGTTGCCAGTAAAGAGGTCTGCGGCGGGTGCAAAAAATTGTGGAATAGTTGTGATCTGGCAACATCAACCCCCTTCTAGTTGGCTTGTCGCAGGGGACGTCACTCCAAGTAACGACGAGGCCATCGTACTCGGGCGGCCAGACCGTGATGTGATTTCCTTTCTCGGGGGAACCAGAGCAGACCGTAGAGGGACGATCGGAACAGCAGACTCTGTTGGTAGGTCTGACTGTCCTAGCGCAGATGACGAAACAGCAATAGATGTAGAATCTGACTGTACTAGCGGAGATCACGAATTAGCAGGAGATGTAGGAGGTGTTGCCGTTGTAGAACTATGCGTATGTTCTGCTGTCGGAGAAGAGGTGACAGAGCGATCACTCTGATATGAGGTACGGGTGGTGTAGAAATAGACGGTGTAGGTAGAAGAGAAGGGGAAGGAGAGAGGGAGAGAGAGAGAGAGAGAGAGAGAGAGAGAGAGAGAGAAGAGAGAGAGAGAGAGAGAGAAGAGAGAGAGAGAGAGAGAGAGAGAGAGAGAGAGAGAGAGAGAGAGAGAGAGAGTTAATAAAACGTAAAGCTCTAGACAAAACCTTTTCAAGAAGAGCTGTGTGAATAGAATGACCCCAGATGTGTAACGCATACTTCTTACTGGGGGTGTACCAAACCCCCTGGGATTGACATGAATATATTCCGAAAGCGCATCAGAAACCCCAACTTCTTAGAAACTTGTTTAGAAAGAGAAGTAATGGGATCTTTCCAATTAATTTCAGTTAAAAATCAAATATCAAGGATATTAAGGACAGAAGAAGGTTCGAGTTTTGTGTATTCGAAAATGATATTATAGTTGTGTGGAAGATTATGTCGAGTAGAAAGATAGAGGAACTGAGTTTTTGAGGAATTGAAAAGGACCATGTTTAAATTCCAAAATTTTTGAAGCTCGAGAAAGATTGTTAGTTGCTCCAAGCTAATTGTTGTTGGGAGGAACTCCTGTCAAAATGAAAGAAGTAATGAAGGGTGGAATCGTCAGCATAGGAGTAGTAGAGTAAAAGAAGCAATTGAGAGAAGTAATAGAGTCAAAGAACAATAGAGAAAAGTAATAGAGTAAAAGAAGCAATATAGAGAAGTAATAGAGTAAAAGAAGTAATAGAGTAAAAAAAATGATAGAGAGAAGTAATAGAGTAAAAGTAATAATAGAGAGAAGTAATAGAGTAAAAGAAGTAATAGAGAAAAGTAATAGAGAGAAGTAATAGAGTAAAAGAAGTAGTATAGAGAAGTAATAGAGAGAAGTAATAAAGAGAAGTAATAGAGTAAAAGAAGTAATAGAGTAAAAGAAGTAATAGAGAGCAGGACATTAAAGAAAAAGTAGAAAAAGAGTTTATTAGATTTAAAGGATGAAATAAGGCCGTCTACAAGTGCTGCTATAGAACTGCCGGAGAGGAAATCAAAGAGAAGAACAGGAGAGAAGGATAGACGCAGAAGAAGGGAAGTTTAGGAATCAAGTATTTGTGCCAGACTCTATCGGAAGGTTCCGATATGTCTTGCGTCACAACAAATCCTTCACCGAAATGAGCAGAAGAAGAAGAGTCAGACAGAAGGAGAAGGAGATCACTAGAAGAGCGTCCAAAGAAGAATGAAGCAAATAAAAGAACAGGCGCAAAGAAGACGTGAATCAAAATATTACGCGATATAAAAAAAAATCGAAAGAAGAAAGAAAGAAAAAGAAAAAAAAATGAGAAAAAGAGATAAAGAGAAGGTGAAATAAAAGGAGAAAGAAGATAAAAGAAGAGAAAGAAAATAAAGAAGATAAAAAAGATAAAGAAGATAAAGAAGATCGCCAGTGGAAAGTTTCTTACTAAAGCCATACTGGCGATCAGAGATAAGATTAGATAACTTGAGATGCGATGCTTCTAAATCTTCCTGTTGAGGATGCATTCGAAAACTGTAGAACGAAGGTTAAACCGATAGGACGATAGCCTGAGGACTGAGAGGTGTCCTTTTTTCGGCACAGACTGAGTGAGGGAACACGTCTCCAGCAAGAAGGGAAGGTCGAAGAAGATAGACACAGGCGAAATAGTCTACCAAGGCAGGATGCAAGCTCGGAAGCACAAGTTTTAATAACCATTAATTATTATTAATAATTATTAATTATTAATTAATTAATAATTTCGTTAAGCTCAGAGAGAGCGGAAATAATGTATTTACAAGAAATTACAATGTAAGGCATAAATAAGTTGGAGGGGAGGGGAAAGGGAAGGAGAGGGGGTGGAGAAGGAGGAATAGCACCAAAATCGTCTAAGGTAGAATTAGAGTCAAAGGTTTGAGAGAAGAATTTAGCTTTAACCGAAGGTAAAAAGGTTGTTGTGTCGTCGGAAGATATGAGAGGAAGGAAAGAGAAAGAAACAAGAGGAGGGAAAGAGAAAGAAGCAAAGCTAGAGTTGTCAGAAAGATAGGAAAGAAGAGGAACCAGAAAGATTATTGCATTTTTCTACGAAGAAAAGAGCTTTTAATGTTGCTTACAATAGATTTTGCTCGATTCCGGAATGAAATATAAACTGGGTGAGAGTTTCGAGTTTAAAGAAGATTGTAATTCCTGAAGGCGGCGTCCCTGTGGCAGAGTTAAACTAAAGTTCCTTAGGTTTAGTTGAAAGAAAAGAATATGGAATATATGCCTCGATGCGAGAGATAATCGCTTCGATAATGCTCTCAGCACACTCCGAGGATCCCCGTCCTCCATCGAAAGCTGAAGTCATTTTATGAGAAAACAAAAGAAGTACGCCCGCAAATCCGGCCAGTTTGCAATACTGAAAGACCAATAACATTTCCTCGCCCTAGGCTGGGACCTTTCCTGCTGAAGATCTGAAGAGATATTACCAGATACAGAAATACGAAGATGATCAGAGAAGCCCAGAGAAGGAAAGAGTTTAATTAATAGAATAAAGGGAAGGATTAGAGGTAAGAAAATATCTAGAATGTTGGGTTCACCTTTAAGGCGATAAGGGAGTTGAACCAACTTCTCGACGTCATTCTGGATAGAAAAGTGGCAGGCAAGTTCACCAGCTGTATCTTGAGAATTAGAGGAAAGCCATTCGCGGCGGTGAACATTGAAATCACCACGAATGATGATTTCAGAGAAAAGTGAAGATGAGAGAATGTGTTTTAGTTTGAAGTTTAAATTGTTGAAGAATTTAGGATAGTCAGTTGAGTTACGAGACAGATATGAAGAACAGATGAATTTAGTAGTAGAATCACAAGATAGCTTGAGTAATACGTTAGAAAATTCGGAACCTCCCCCAAATCAGAGACACAAGAACAAGCAACATTATTGCGCACATAGACACAGCAACCGCCTTTGACTGAAAATTGAAAAGGTGGGGGTTTACTGTCAGAACTCTCAAACACTGGAATAAAAGATGAGATGAGGTTTAGAGGAGGTAATGTTTAAAGAAGACCGTGCGTCAGAACAGGCCGGCAATTTCGTGACGTCACCAACCCCACCGCCGGAGGCCGTCAGCTTCCAAGAGGTGATGGAGAGGAGAGGATGAGGAGGCTATTTTTGGATGCCGCCCCTATAGGTATTTGTGAGGATAGTCGTCTAGTAGTTGCCAGTTCTATTTTTTTAAGAGGAGAAGTGTTTTCCGTAAGTGTTTTATGGTGTGTGATAAAGAAAAACCTACTCCAGTGTAAAAGAATGTGGAGATGTAAGCAAGGGGGCAAACCATTGGGCACTGATGTGCCTTGGGATGTACTCTAACACTCTATATATATGCCCAATGGGGGATAATCTCGTCTGTTCTGGAGCTTTACTTCCCTCTCTTATATATATATATATATATATATATATATATATATATATATATATATATGTATATATAGATATATATATATATATATATATATATATATATATATATATATATATATATATATATATATATATATATATATATATCTATATACATAACATATATATATATATATATATATATATATATATATATATATATATATATATATATATATATATATAAATATATATATATATATATATATATATATATATATATATATATATATATATATATATATATATATATATATATATATATATATATATATATATATATATATATATATATATATATATATATATTTCTCCTGGTGTAGAAAAGTCATAGACATGTACGTGAAATCCATTAAAGCTTAAGACATTCAGTTGAGAGTTTTCAAACAACCAATAGTCGACTTAAACACATACACGATGTTTGAAAGTATTTATTTCATAGAAAATGGTGTTAAGTAAAAATAAAAGTGTCTCAGAATTTGATCAGTACTGTATGCGAAAGAATTGGAACAGACCTTCTTAGTCTTCGCTCAGAGAATTGAACAATGAAAGGATGGGAATGTGTAGATGGATGATGAATATGCGATTGGTAGAAGGAGTGTGATGAAACAGCTCGAAAACTATGAAAAGACTGGAGAGAGTCGGCAAAAGATTTGGAGAGAGAGTCAGCAAAAGAAAGGAGAGTTGATAAGGAGAAAAGCACAAGACTCCACTAAAGGAGATTTTTACTCTCCATCAGCGGGATTCGAACACTGGACTCCGCGTCGCTGACTACTCTTTAAAGAAAGGAAAGTGTGTGTGTGTGTGTGTGTGTAGGTGTGTGTGTGTGTGTGTGTAGGTGTGTGTGTGTGAGTGTATGGAACCAACCCAAAATATATGATCAACGCTCCATACAATACTGGACTACTACATTTCAGAGAGAGCAACAAACTGGAGTGTTATGAGGAAATTGAGAATAGATCTCAGAACACCACCTAGCTCCTTATAGGCTTATTTAGTAAATGAAAAACAATATGGTCCATCCAAGAACTATCTCGAGAAAACGAAATACCAAGAATATTAAGGTCTGGGTAAGGTGTGAATTATGTGCTTTCAACGAAGATGTAATAGTTGTGGAAAAAAAATTATGTTGAGTAGATAGAGGATGAAACTGAGTTTTTTGGGCATTGAAAACAACCTTGCTTTCTCTGCCCCAAATTAGAAATACAAGGAAGATTAGAGGTCAGTTGTTTCAAGGTCATCTTCATAGAATCGACAATTTTGAAGTCGATTGGGATTAATTTCAAAATGAGATGAGTTATGAAGTGTGGAATGGTCAGATTAAGAGTGGATATATAGGTGAAGATGTGACAGTGTATAGGTCATAAATGACAAGTGAAAAAATGAGTTGTGATAGGACATAACTCTGAGCAGCATCGTACTTGATAGCTTTAAAAGATGAACTGTGGCCTTCTACAAAAGGTACTTAAGGTACTTAAGAACGACAGAACAGTAACTTAATAAGAACGACAGGAAAATAAATTGTAGAGAAGGATGGATACTTAAGGAGGACATTTTTTTTAGATATTTGTATCGTATTCTATGAAACACTTTCAATATGTCTGACACCGTTGCAAATGAACTAGGGAACTGTAGAAGAGAATAAGGACCAAGCAAGATTTTTTTTTGTTCGGTTTTGTTTTTCAAAAGTACACACCTCACCAGCATACCCCTATTCTAGGAGGGGAATTTCTCTAGGTAATTGCTACCTAAGATTCGGGTGGGGATCAAACCCGGGCCCATGCTTTTGCGACTCTGTCGCTCTACCGATTGAACCACGATAACGATAACGATAACGATATAGAGTGAAGGAAAAGAACATCGGAAGTCGAGCGCTCATATCGGATGTCATATTGACGATCTTAATATAAGATGGGAAGAATTAAGTAAAGTCAAGGATAAAGTCGAACACTTTCAATAGAACAAAAGTTAAAACGATGAGACGATAGTTGAGTGGGGTTCACCCTTTCTGACAGATTGAAGAGTGCACGGTTCAAGCAAGGGGAAAAAGGTTGAAGTTGATAGACAGAGAGGTAAATTGTTTTATCAAAGTTTAGTTTCGAGAACTATAAAAGAGTCACCATCTGAACCATACACCTTCTTAGTATTAAACTCAGAGAGTACAAATAACATTTTTTGGATGTAATTACAATATTTGACACAAGCGAGTTGAAGGGAGGTGAAGAAAGAGGAATAGCTTAGAAATGAGAAATCGTTCAAAGTGGAATTAGAAGAAAAGTTTAGAGAGAATAGATCACCAGCTTCAACAAAGGTTGAAACACCTGTTGCACCTTCGAAAGAAACTAGATTTGGAAAAGAGGTAGAAACATAGTCTGAGTTGACGTTTCATCCAAAATTCCATTATCAGTGTGAGCGAGATGAGTCAGAAAGTTTATTTCACTTTCTTAAAAAGAGGGAGAGAGAGGAGAGAGAGAGAGAGAGAGAGAGAGAGAGAGAGAGAGAGAGAGAGAGAGAGAGAGAGTTTCAACTTTTAATGAAAATTAGATTTTATACATTTAGAAATGAAATATAATAAATTAGTTGTATGTTTTTCTAGAGGTAGAAGACAATGGAGATTTCTTTCTTAAGGCAACATCTCTCTGCACTAGAACAAACAGTTAAACCAAGGTTAATTAGTTTTAGTTATAATTTAAGAGAATGAAAATGAAATATACGTATCCATGGAAGAGAGAAATCACCTCGGTTTTGCATTCTGCCCACTATGAAGGACCCCTCACCCCTCACCCCTCACCCCTCACCCCCCACCCCCCACCCCTCACCCCCCCACCCCCCACCCCCTCACCCTCCACCCCTCACCCTTCACCACTTCCCCCCTCACCCCTCACCCCTCACCCCTCACCCCTCACCCCTCACCCTTCACCCCTCACCCCGAAGTAGCTATCATTCAATGAGAAATCAAAGAAGAATACGAACAGTTATCAACACAAGAAGGCATAATTTTTTTTTGCTATTGGTTTCAGTTCTTCACAATATACTATATAGTTCTTTCCACCCCTGAGTACCTTCTATGATCTTATTTCTGTGTTCTGTTCTGTCTCTTCAATTGTGTGCCTTTTCTGCAGAACAATTGAAGAGACAAAACAGAATACAGAAATATGATGATTGAAGGCACTCATGGGTGGAAAGAACTAAACACTATATTGTGGAGAACTAGTCTAGTACATTTGTTCATTTCCAAGACGAACAGAGATACGGTTAGGGATCTGCACCATCTGATCGAGATTATTGTGGATAGAAAAAATATGGTAAGAGAGTTCCCTAGCAGTAAGTATCTTTAGACTTAGAAGAAGAAGAAGAAGAAAGAAGAAGAAGAAGAAGAAGAAGAAGAAGAAGAAGAAGAAGAAGAAGAAGAAGAAGAAGAAGAAGAAGAAGAAGAAGAAGAAGAAGAAGAAGAAGAAGAAGAAGAAGATTTAAAGAGAATATTACTGATTGTGTTGACGAAAGTGAGTCAGTTATTATTTATTTAGATGTTAGCAATTGTGAAGTATCCTATGTGGAGAGAGTGTTTTAACTTAGTAAAATATTGGTTGAGTAACATAAAACAACTAAAGTCCATTATGTTATAAATCATCAAAATCAGCATAGGAACTTTTAAAAGTGATGTTCGTCATGGTTCCATGCTGGAAAGACTTCTTCTTCTAACCTATATAAATAATTTGGATTATATAATAAAATGCAGGTTTTTACTT
>JABUQX010036983.1:15000-17500 GCA_015478945.1 Trachelipus rathkii | reverse complement strand
TATATATATATATATATATGACTAGCTTGAAGATAGGAATGTATGAAAAAAGTTGAAAATTTGCAAGAAAAATCTTTGAGCAGTTCTAAAAGATTATGTAAGAAAATAGCAACAGAATAAAATGTGAAATTTGATTATGTCAGCAAGGTCAATAATGAAACCTTTGTGAGGTGAATTAGGGCGACAGAGTAAACAACCTTGACCTTCAACACCAGGACTTCACTTGCAAACCAATGTTTCTTCAAGATAGAGAATGGAAGAGAGTGGAGGGTGCCCTACCTATTATATTGCGGATGATTTGGTTTTGTGTGGCGAATACGAAGAGAGTTTGAGAGGAATTGGTTAGAGAATTTGGCAGGGTGTGTTAAAGGAGGGGTTTGAAAGTAAAGTAGATAAGAGTAAGGTTATGGTTGTGAGTGAGGAGAGTCCTCGGTGTGAAGTTTATGTTACGATGGTGAGCAGCTTAGAACAAGTGTGCGAAGTTTAATAAATTGGATGAGAATAGAACAGAAGATACAGTGTGTAGTAGGAAAGTTGTGAATGGCAGGAAGGTGGCTGGTGCAACTAAATCGTTAGTGTATGTAAAGGGACTAAGTTCTGAGTGTGCTAGGGGGTCTTACACGAGGGTATGTTGTTACCTGTGTTAATGTATAGTAGTGAGACTATGGTCTGAATAGGGGAATAGCTCTAAAGTTCAATAGTGATTTCGGAATGGACAATCGTTAGGTGCCTGTTAGGTGTTGAGAAGGAATTTGATAAATTGAGTAATTGAACGTATTAAGAAAGTTGGTGTGGTGTGAAGAAATGGTAAATGAGAGAATTAAAGAAAGTATGTTGAGATGATTTTGTCATGTGGAAAGGCATGGAATAATAGTCGGTAGTGAAGCGATGTATAGTGGTGGTTTCTTTTCGACTTGCGTCATATTCTACTACTACTTTTCTGTTTCCGACGCATGTTACGCACCTTACCCGCAGTCTTGGGGAAAGAAGGTGGATGATGATGATGATGATGACAATGATATATACTATATATATATTATAATATTCATATATATATTATATATATATATATAGTATATATATATATATATATATATAATTAATAATATAATATATATATAATGTGTGTGTGGTGTGTGTGTGTGGTTGTGTGTGTGTGTGTGTGTGGTGAAGAAGTGTTGGAGTGTGTGTGGGTGTTAAATTCAGTGAGGGGATTGGAGGAATGGATTAGTCAGATCATTATGTGTTTTATTGTAAAAATTAAGTAGGGGGTTGGCATGGAGAGGAATGTAGATACGGAAGGAAGTGGTAGAATTAAGAAGTGAGAAGGTAAAGTAAACAAGTAATAAGGATAGGTATCTAAGAGCACCCGCTCACAAGTAAATCAGTTGAATGCAAACAAGATGAAACTGAAAACTGACAAAATCTGTCAGCAAATGAAGGAAGCGTTGTTAGCAGTGCAAAAGGAAAATATGTGGATGTGCTAAAGTAGGAAGTAGAATGTTAAACAGTGATGTGGTTCGAAGATGACAGTGATGCATACTGTCAAAGTAAAAAAAGAGCGTGGTTGAATTACTAAAAGCAAATGATTAAATTTCAAAAAGAAAGATGTTTTGGAATTATATAAGGAGGAAAAAAGAAATACTAAAAGGTGCAACGTAGGAGAAAAGAAAGATTAAATGAACAGTTGGAAGGAGGATGAATGGGGGGACTTACAAGAGAATAGCGAAGCTCTTCTGGAAGGAAGCGCGAACAGTCTTAGAATGAGAATAAGGGGAACCTGCTTAGAATACTGAATAGGGATGGTTGCTTTTGTAAAACTGATGAAATGGATGAGGAGAGGTGTGGAAAGAAACACTTTAAGAAAGTATTCATTCAGTAATGAAGAAGTGATGATAGTGTAATAAAATGTGTTGTGGATTGTGATGGATGCAAGAGGAATAGGTATTATTGGAAATCGAGGTTATTAGAAGGAGAGAAAGTAATGGATAGAGCTGGAAACAGTTGAAGGAATGGTAAATCTGCAGGATATAGATGAGATTACTTGGTGAAATATCAGAACGAATGGCAGAGAAATAAGAGTATTAGAATTGGATTGGGAAGTTGATGTAATAGAGGCTTTTATGGAGGATAGTACCGAGGGATTGGGGAGCAGCATAATAGTATCCTTATATAACGGTAAGGGAAAGAAAGGGGAACTGTAGGAATTATAAAGGGAATTAGTTCTATTGAAGTGTGTAGGGAAGAATAATATGACTGACTGAGGACTGATTGAGGCAAGAACAAGGTGAGTTTTAAGGGTGGTAGAGAGTGTGGATCAAATTCTTACATATGAAACAACATGATTGACAAAATTAGGGACGGGAAAAGAAGATAATATGATATTTAGGTTTATATCGGATTTGCAACAGTCATATGATAGGATTAATAATAGGGAAGCTCTATGCAGGTGTTAGTGATATAGGATGTGTGGTAGGCTTCTGAATGGGACATCAAAAGG
>JABUQX010036983.1:0-2500 GCA_015478945.1 Trachelipus rathkii | reverse complement strand
CCCTTACTCTAAAGAGGAAATCTTTCTAAGAAAAACCAAAGAATACAAAAGGTATAACTAATTTTCGTATCGAATTCCCATAATACGTCTCCTTGTCGAATGCAGAAACATCTAATAGACATTTTGGGGTAAAACAAGAGAACACAAATTTGAAAATAAAAGTAGCCCACACACTAAAAAGTCTTATGCGCTTTAACGCGTTTTAAAGAATACAATAACATGTTTCATTTATACGTTACTTACTGTACATTTAAGCATATCATGCATACAGACATCACATATAGTGATTAAAATAGAAATAACATGAGAATGGTTTGCGCTTTAAATGAATGGTATGAATGAAAGTACAACTCTCTAGAAGGTACATATTGGAGTTATTTTACCGTTAATATCAACACATTTGTGTTGATCTACAAAATAATCGCATACACTATTTACAGTATTTATCGATGGACTGGAATATAAGAAAAGGTCTTGTACACCAAATCATCTCCAAGACTATTAAGACACAAGTGAAAAGCTGTACAAACTGTTCAATACTGATGAGGATACAGAATTAAAAGACGAATGAGAAAGGTGAAATAAACAGAACGTGTGCTACTTACAAGTAAAATATTATATTGAATAATAGAGAACGTGTACTGCTTAGGAGTTAGGTGTCATAGAAGAATATAGAACACGAAAAGCTTAGAAGTTAGATTTCATAGAAGGATGCAGAACTTGTACTGCTTAGAAAGATATCATAGAAGAATACAGAACGTGTACTGCTTAGAGGCAAGATATCATAAAAGAATACAGAATGTGCTGCTTAGAAGTTAGATATCATAGAAGAATACAGAACGTGTACTGCTTAGAGGTTACATATCATAAAAGAATACAGAATGTGCTGCTTAGAAGTTAGATATCATAGAAGAATACAGAACGAGTACTGCTTAGAAGTTAGATATCGAACCTAATATCTTACATCTTATAATCTTACTTCTCTAATAACTTCTGTAAATCTGTCTTTCCTCCCTTATTAGCTTTGACGAATCTGTAGCTAATACTCCTTTTGAAAAGGATAATCTCTTCGGCATACCTTTTTCATCTAACTCTACCCTGGATGATTCTGATACCCTTCCTCCTAATCCTTCTCTTCCCAGGTGTCCCATAACTCCGCCTGTGATTACACATGATCGGGTGCACGAGATCCTAAGATCTATGAACGTCAGGAAGGCTAGTGGCCCAGACGACATTCCTACCCGTGTTTTGAAGGAACGTGCTTCTGAGATGACGCCTGTCCTCGTTCGGCTCTACTATCCATGCCTTAATAGTATTAATTTCCCTCAACGCTGGGAGCGCGTATATGTTCAACTGAACCCGAAGAGGGATAACAACTCTTATCCTTCTAGCTTTCGTCCAATAGCTCTCACTTGTATTGTCCAAAATCTTTGAAACTCTCCTCAATTCTTATTTCCTGGACACCTGGAATCTCATTCCCTCCTTTCAGATCACCAGTATGGTTTCCGATGTTCGAGGTCAGCTGGTGACATTCTTTGGTAACTCACTGATTTACGGCCTTCTGCCCTTAAGGATGAGTCGTGTGTGGTGGCGCTTGACAGTTGACATATCGAAAACCTTTGACCGGGTATGACATGCTTCACTGCTCAATACGCTTCCTTCCTTTGGGCTTCCTCCTTCTCTTTGCTTACCTATGTCTAACTTTCATTCGGATGCCTCCATTTTGGCACTTGTTGTTTGAGCGACCTCTTCTTCCTTTCCTGTTAATTGTGGAGCTCCGCAAGGTTCTGTTTTATCTCCAACTTTATCCTTAATTTTCATTAACGATCTTCTCAGCTGCACATCTAACTCTGTTCATTCTTGTGCCGATGACTCGACTCTTCATTCTTCCACTCATTTCAAATCTGCTCCCTCTTTTACATCTAGAGTTGTTTTTCGACTTTAGCTTTCCGATATGGATGGGATTTCCCGACAGAGTCGCCTCAACCTTGTGAAATTCAACTCTTTAACAACTCAACTTCTTCACATCTCCCTCTCAAACACACATACCAACTTTCCTATCTTCTTCTACTGATCTTCCTTCTCCCATGTGGGCAACATAAACATTCATGGTCTGAACTTAAAAAATAAACTATCTTGGAAACCTCATATCACAATGACTGCTAAGGTGGCCTCAAAAAAGCTGGGAGTTCTGTTCAGGTTGGGGGATTTTTTTTCTTCCCAACAGTTTGTCCAATTATATAAGGATCTTATCTACCCTTGCATGGAGTACTGTTCTCACATTTTTTTTGGGGGGGGATGGCTCCGGTTCCACCCTTCTTTTCCATAGGGTTGAGTCTGAGACGAAAAGATAAATAAACTGTCCCCTACTTTTAAACTCCATTCTCTGCTTCGTTATGTTGGATCACTATCTCTTTGTTATAGGTACTGCAATGGCAGGTGCTCGAGGAGTTGATCTCTCCCATTACACCTCCATTCCGTCGCCCTCGTAGCTTTTTCA
>JABUQX010036982.1:0-65220 GCA_015478945.1 Trachelipus rathkii | reverse complement strand
TCCTCTTTGATTTTACATTCTATGTCCTCTATATTTAATTCTGTTAATTTTGTTTCTTCTGTCAAGTTATCTAAATTAATGTTTCTCCCAAACACTAATTGATTAGCTGAATAATCGCTCTTCATAAATAAACTGTTCTTTGCTGTTACAGTCCATAACAAAGCTACATCCCAGTCTGAAATATCTTCTTCCATCAATTTCCTTATGCCATCCTTAATTAACCATAAGATTTTTTCGCATTTTCCATTACTCCAAGGACTTTCTGCTGCTGTACTTTTTATTTCTCCCAAAACTTTCGGTAATTTTTTTAAATTCTTCATTCTGAAATTCTAAGCCTTTGTCCAAGATGAATTTATTTGGTGCTCCAAAAATGTTAATCCAATTTTTCATTATATTTCTTATTATCTCTTCAGTTGTTTGTTCTTTATCCACATGGATTTTAGGATCTTATATAGTTAATTGCATGTCTACCATGACTAGGAACCTTTTCCCTCACATTCTCCTAAATTCAATGACACCATCATCTCATTAAATTTGAAGGCCATAGGAAACCCATACTACTGGTTTAATTGTTTTATATATATATATATATATATCTTTTACACATTACAATTTACAATTTCTTTTCCAATTCCTTTTTATATATATATATATATATATATATATATATATATATATATATATATATATATATATATATATATATATATATATATATATATATATATATATATATATATATATATATATAGAGTATATATATATATATATATATATATATATATATTAAATAAAGCTTACTTCATGCAACTGTGTAATATTAGTTTCCATATCTTATCACAACTGCCATGTCCAAATTGGAAATAAAGTTTTGTTAATCTTTTTCTGCATTTGACATTATTCTCTATCCAATCTTTCACGGTCCGAATTGTGTTCACTTTTTTGTTTCAAAAGTTCTATTCTTAAATGATTTCTTCCATCTAATTTACATTTCAATCCAATATTATCAAAATTCTTTAAATAATTTTTTTCCTTTTCTATATCTTTTACTAAACCCATATTTACCATTGTTTCACGACCTATCAACCATGGAACTTATCCCTCAATAATTTCTGTTCTTATTTTGACCTTTTTATCACCTATCTTACAAGGTATTTTTAATACCTTTTTTGATTCAAACTCTTAAATCTTCTATTAGATGTTTCTTGATTCTTTTTCATAATCTCTATTTCTTTTGGAATAAATTGGCTACGAACTTTGCTAGTCATAATTCTCCGCATATAATTTTATTACAACCAGCATCCCATCTATTGCCTCTAGATCAATATCCTGATCTTCTCTTTCATTGTTATTCCATAACAATTTCTCTACTTGTTTCTTTATTTTTATTTTTCCAATTGTCAGGGCAGTCTCTTGCTCAATGTCTTCTTTCTTGATTTTCAAATGAAACCGCTGCCCCTTTTCTTATAATCTTTTTCTTTCTTCGCATTTATAATATTTGAAATTCATGCTGTATCCTCTTCCCTTTGTAAATCATTTTTGTGTTTCTTCATTTAGCCAAGGTTCTTCTTGTGTTCTATATCTATCTCTGTCTATTTCTCGGAATATGTTTCCGAGTAATTTTTTTATTATTATTCATCATTTACACAAGCTCCTAATACTACATCTAAATCAGTTTTATTTAATCTTGCACCATACAGCAAATGACTTCCTTTCATTTCATCACTCATTATACCTACCCCTACGTCTTCACACTCAGCTGCTAGTCGGCCAACCGACCCCGGCCCTTTTTAGGCGGCCCCGGCCCCGGCCAAAAATCAGGAAAAACCGGGGTTTTCTACCGGGGTTAACTGTAAATTTACACTAAATAATAGAGGGTTAAATCAAACAAAATAAAAAAATATATTTTAATTCCATTACTCCTTTGTTATAAATTGATGCAAAATATATAAACATACCTAAATATAATCAATTTTTTTTTAGTATTTACTATGATTTCAAATTAAAATTGAGGCCAAATTATAATTTTTCCGAGTTTTTAACATAAAAATATTCGAAATTTGATATATCACACGAATTCGGAAAAGGAAATAAATATAATTATTGTTAAAAATTAATGTATTTAACTTTTTGGGTAAAATATTCAAGAAAATCAAATATTTTCCAAAATCTCTTTTCAAAACCTAACTGAACCACACACACACACACACACACACATTACCACACACACAATCACACACATTATTTTTAGGAGAGGAAGCCCTGATTCTTAGTGTTATGTTTTACCACCATTTTATTACTAAATGTACACAAATTAAAAAAAACATTGTTAAAGACTTTTTTTTTTAATGAAATAAATTTTAAAAGGAAATTTTCGTCCCGACACGCGAGACTCTTCAGGCTAAGAGGACTGATTTCTTTCCTGATCTTCATCAGTTCAAGTGTGTTTCAGTTGGTCTGCTATTTTCTTCATGGTGTTGTTGAAATATATTTTGATGTTTTCAGATATTCATTTTGTATAAAATCTATCTTAACTTCACCGGGATGTTTATTGTAGTTGTTACTATTATAAATACAAAAAGGATTCCATGATTTTGCGATGGTTCGTGTGATTGATATTTCTGATCATCTTTATATTGTTGAAATTGATAGAGATTAATGAGCTGTTTTAATATATGAAACGGGAAGGCCAATCTCATTACAACATAACTTCTTTCATTTTAATGGCAAATATTACAAACAAACTTTCGGCCTGAGTATGGATCCCCACTGTCTCCCATACTCAGTAACATATATATGGAACTAACAGAATTTTTTATCATATTTTACCCTACTCTTTATTAAACAATAGTTTATGGATTAGATATGTAGATGACATTTTTGTCTCCCTCACAACACCAACCCTAAGATGTCCTAAACTATATTAACTCTTATTCATCCTTCAGTTCAGTATACGATAGAAATGCCCCCCAACAACTCTATCCCCTTCCTCGATACCTTAATCACATGGAATAACAATACTTGCAATTTACTATATAAAGAAAAAAAACCAACATTCGCACCAAACTATATACATTGGCTATCTAATCAATCCCCAAAAAAATTAGTTGTTCTGTCATCTCTATTTCTACGTGCCTTTCGTATATGCTCTCCTTCTAGCACAAAAAACTAAATACATTCACAATACTTTCAATCACTCTTTACTATCCTGGAGTTTTTCATCAAAAGCATTTAACAAAGCAACAAAGAGGTACTATAGCACCTTTCCCCCCCGAAAAATAGCAACACCTCCTTTTTACCACCTCAATTACCATTATATTCGTTAAAACAAATATTACCAAAAATATATCTCATTCCATCAAATAACATCACCTTAAAACATTCTCAAACCCCCAAAACGAAAAGAAAATCTCCCCAAAGCTGTATATATCACATCCCCTGCAATACTTGCAATAAAACATATTATAGGTGAAACCATAGATTTGCAAAGAAGAAAAAATCAACATACAGATGACCTGCACAAGGACAGCATAAATTCAGCTTAACAAGTCATAGGCGTAACACAGGCCACTCTATCAATTTCAACAATATAAAGATGATCAGAAATATCAATCACTGAACCATCGCAAAATCATGGAATCCTTTTTGCATTTATAACAGTAACAACTACAATAAACATCCCGGTGAAGTTAAGATAGATTTATACAAAATGAATATCTGAAAACATCTAAATATTTCAACACCATGAAGAAAATAGCAGACCAACTGGAACACACTTGAACTGAATGAAGATCAAGAAGGAAATCCAGTCCCTTAGCCTGAAGAGGTCTCGCGTGTCGACGAAAATTAGCTTTCCTTTTAAAATTTATTTCATTAAAAAAAAGTGTCTTTAACAATGTTTTTAATTTGTGTACATTTAGTAATAAAATGAAGTGACAGTAAAGCATAATACTAAAAAAGAATCCAAGGGCTTCCTCTCTAAAGTAAATATATCACTGCGAAATTGTTCTTAACATATATATATATATACATACATATATATATATATTATTATTATATATATATATATATATATATATATATATATATATATATACATACATATATATATATATATATATATATATATATATATATATATATATATATATATATATATATATATATATATATATATATATATATATATATATATATATATATATATATATATTTTACAACTTATTTTTCTAGAAAATCAATTATTTTCTAAAAATTTCTTTCGAAAATATTTATTTAATTGAATTAATTAAATGTATTCCTTTTTTATAATTTAAATTATTAATTAATTGAAATTATATTTAATTTTCATCCTAAGTTTTAAGACTTTCAGTGTTTTTGACTTACATTTCTAATTTTAGCTAACCCTCTGGCTCCCACAGTCTAGGGAGCAGCCCCTGGCCCCGGTAATTCCCGCCCCTGGCTCGGTCCCTAGCTGCTACTGTATGTAACTATATAATCTCTCCTTTTTTTTTTTACCCTAAAAAAATTGATAGTCTTTTTTAGTTTGTCCATTTTGCTTTCTCTCTTATAAACTATCTAATTTCTCCAATAATTTTTTTACTCCTCCTTTCGAACCCAATTGTTCTCTATTCATAATTTTTCTTGCATCATATGCATTTCCTTTTAATGCCATTCTAATCTCAATTGCTGGATATTTCACTTCATCACCTCTCAGCATTAGTCTATCATTTATTCTTTCACTCCAATTCTCATATTCTTCTGTCTCACCAGAAAACGAAGGACATCCTTTTTCTTCTGTCACTCGTGCCTTTGCGCGCTATTTTTGTTTCATCCTCCATTTTCCAGCTACTCTCTGCTACCATTGATTAAAATTAATGATTAACTAAATGAAATATAATTAATTAATAACATAAAAAACTTAAAGATGATACCTGATTCAGTTGTGATGAAAACAATTATTAAAGTCAAACAATTTATAAGTTATTTGAAATGTAGCTAAATAAATATATATATATATATATATATATATATATATATATATATATATAGTGAAGAGATAGAGAGTATATATATATATATATATATATATATATATATATATATATATATATATATATATATATATATATATATATATATATATATATTATATATTTATATCTAGAAAGAAAGAGAGAGAAAGAGTTATATATATATATATATATAACACACACACACACACACATACAGTTACATTACATATTTCCCGCATAAGATACAATACACACACACACACACATACATATTACATACATACATATATGAGTGAGCAGGAGCAGGAGTGGAGAAAGAAAGAGAGAGAGAGAGAGAGGAGAGATGGTGTGAATTATTTGCATATTTTTATTATTCATATTTGTATTCGAAAATTTTATACGAATATAAAACGAATATTTTATATTATCGCAAAAATCATTTGCCACACGTTAATATTAGAGTTGCCACCTAGGATATTTATTATCGTCAGTTGAATCCCTATTTAGACTCAGTTTGTTTATAGCTTTACTGTAGTGAAGCTTATCGGTGAAACTCAGTTGCACACTATTCAAAGTAGAATAATTATTATAATGGCAAGTACATCTAGTTTGGTCTGGGATTATTTCGATGTCATATCCGATGAAAAGGCTAAGTTCAAACTTTGTAGCATGAATTATTCCCGAAAAGGGGGAGTTAATTACTTCAAGTCTTAGAAACCATCGAAAAAGTAAACATATTGAAGAGTTCAAATGAATGTCTGAGAAGAAGGATTGAAAATGGAAAATCGAAAGCGGAAGGTATCACCAACCTCGAAATATGCTTCGAGAAAAACAAAATATGGAATGCCAATGATGTAAAAGCTATAAGAGTAGATACCAAAATAGCTGCGATGATTTTATTAGACCACCTCCATTCTCACATCAGAGCAAGATGTTAACATACATACATCCGTACTACATATACACATATACATACATACATACAGCATACTCTTTGTGTTCTTTTGCTTATGAGCAAATACACGGAGCGCTACATAAATATATATATATATATATAAATATATATATATGAGTTTCTTTCTCTTTCTTCTCATCTTTCTTCCTCTTTGCCCCAAGATTGGGGGTAATGTGCTGTACAAGCATCGGAAAAGAAAAGCAGTAGGAGAACATGACAAACGTCGAAAAGAAAGCTCCAGCCTTACCGCCCCCTCTGTACCATTAATTAGTGAGAGCTCTCGTCACAGACACAGAAAATCCAATTCTAGAGTACTCATAGGGACCGCGACGGACCTCATCATGGTAATCAAGTCAATGGGGTTCATCCCCTGGCTCCAGGTGGGCCACAACCATGCCCCAACCAACCCCCGCCACTCTCTTTATGCACCTTTTATTCTCGCCTCTGCCAAACCTTCATCACATTTCTCTCTCCTTCAGACATTCGTTCACCGACTCAATCCACTTCTTCGGTTCCCAGCCGGTTTGTTCCCAACACACTCTCCACTATACATCCGCTTTTTAACCAACCGACCGACTTTCATTCATCCTTCCACATGACCAAACCATCTCAACATACTCTTCATTTTATTCTCCATTTCTTTTTCTTCTCACACCACACCACTCTCTAATACGTTCCTTCCTCTCATTAATTCTTTTTCACACCTAGCATGCCCCTAAGATTGTCCATCTGAACACATTGAACTTTAGATCTATACTTTATTCCAGACCATAGTCTCACTACCATACAATAACACAGGTAACAACATACCTCATGTAAGACTCTTAGCGCACTCAAGACTTAGTCCCTTTTACATTCACTCAACGATTTAATTGCACCAGCCACCTTCCCAAGCTATTCACAACTTTCCTACTACACTCTGCATCATCCGTTCCCTTTCTCATCCAACATATATCCTTAACATTTAAACTCAGACACTTGCTCCAACTGCTCATCATCTAACATAACTTCACACTGAGGACTGTCCTCACTACAACCATAACCTTACTTCTTATCTACGTTTACTTTCAAACCCCTCCTTTACATACCCTGCCAATCTCTCTACCAATCCTCCCAAACTCTTCAGATCCGCCACACAGAACCAAATCATCCGCATACAATAGGTAGGGGCACCCTCCACTCTCCATCCTAACACCATTTCCTGCCATCCCCACCTCGAATTCTTTCATAACCCCATCCATATACACATTGAATAAACTCAAGGAGACATAACACAACCCTGTCTCCACTCCGCTATTAATCCTAAACCAATCACCATTGACACTATTTATTCTTACACGCTTCCACTATCGTCATACATACTTTGATTCCATTCTGAAGTTACCACCAACAACACCATATATCACTAATACCGGCCATAGGGCTTCCTATTAATCCTATCATACGCCTGTTGTAACCATAAACCTAAATATAATTTATTCTTCTTCTCCCTCATTTTCAATCATTTGTTTCAATGTAAAGATTTTGATCCACACATCCTCTACCACCCTAAACGCACCTTGTTCTTCACCAATCAGTCCCTCAGTCACTGACGCACTCTTCGACCAAAATACCAGCATATACCTTCCCTACAACACCTCAATAAACTTTATTCCCCATAATTTCTACAGTTCCCCTTTTTTTCCCTTTTACTCCCATATCTAAGGGTACTATCGCTCTCCTCCAATCCTCTGAACTATACCTCCATAAACGCTTTATTACACAACTTCCAAATCCAATCAATCACCATCTCGCCTCCGCTCTTGATCATTTCACTAGTAATTTCATCTATACCTGCAGATTTACCATTCTTCATCCTTTTTATTCTACTCCCCCATTACCTCCTCTTACTAATAACCTCCTTCATTAAATAATTTTACCTTCACTACCATCAAAACCACACACACTCTCTAACTCCTCAGAACCGTTAACATTGTGCAGATTTTCGAAGTGTTCTTTCCACACTCCTCTCACACCTACTTCATCAGTTACATATATATATATATATATATATATATATATATATATATATATATATATATATATATATATTTATATATATATATATATATATATATATATATATATATATATATATATATATATATATATATATATATAAATAAGAAAAGAATGGATTTAATAATATTTGTATTCGTATTCATGAATTAAAAAATAATAATATTCGTATTAGAAAATATAAAAAATTTATATTCAACATTCCTGAGCATATTAGATATATATATATATATATATATATATATATATATATATATATATACATGAACGTTATATATATATATATATATATATATATATATATATAATATATATATATATATATATATATATATATATATAGTGAGAGGAGTGATATATAGTATATATGAGTATATATATATATATGAGAAAGAAAGAGAGAGAGAAAGGGGTGATGAAAGAATTAGAGGTGGGGTGGCAGGGGATAGTGTTAGAATGATGGAGAATGGAGGATGCCTACCTATTATATGCGGTGATTTGGTTTTGTGTGGAGAATCTGATGAGAGTTTGAGAGGATTGGTAGAGAGATTTGGCACGGGTTTGAAAGTAGACGTAGATAAGAGTAAGGTTATGGTTGTAAGTGAGGACAGTCCTCGGTGTAAAGTTATGTTAGATGGTGAGCAGCTGGAACAAATGTCTGAGTTTAAATATTTAGGATATAGGTTGGATGATAAGGGAACGGATGACGCAGAGTGTAGTAGGAAAGTTGTGAATGGCAGGAAGGTGGCTGGTGCAATTGAATCGCTGGTGGATGTAAAGGGACTAAGTCTTGAGTGCGCTAGGATCTTACATGAGGGTATGTTGTTACCTGTGTTAATGCACAGTAGTGAACTATGGTCTGGAATAAGAGGTATAGATCTAAAGTACAATGTGTTCAGATGGACAATCTTAGGGTGTGTTAGGTGTGAGAAGAATTGATAAAATGAGGAATGAACGTATTAGAGAGTTGTGTGGTGTGAAGAATGGGATAAATGAGAGAATAAATGAAAGTATGTTGAGATGGTTTGGTCATGTGGAAGGGATGGACGATAGTCGGTTGGTTAAGCGGATGTATAGTGATGAGTGTGCTGGGAATCGACTGGCTGGGAGACCAAAGAAAAAGTGGATTGAGTCAGTAAAGGAATGCCTGAAGGAGAGAAATGTGAGTTTGGCAAAGGCAAGAAGAAAGGTGGTAATAGGAGTGAATGATGGGGTTGTGGCCCGCCTGGGCCAAGGGATGAACCCCACATTAATGAGATGCCATAGTGAGGATCCGCCGCGCTCCCGTGAAGCTCTAGGATGGATTTTATGACTGCGACGAGTTCTCACTAAAAGGTATAAAGGGGGCGGTAAGGCTGGGCTTTCTTTTCGACTTGCGTCATATTCTTCTACTACTTTTGTTTCCAGATGCAAGAACCCATCCCTGAGGTCCTGAATCCACACACAATATATATATATATATATTATATATATATATATATATATATTTATATATTTATATATATATATATATAATATATATATATATATATATATACCTGATATGAAGGTGGTTATATATATATATATATATATATATATATATATCCGTAGACGACAAGAAGAGATTCTGGGATGCTTGGACGAAAGTGTTGAGCTGGTGACACCTTGTTTGAGCGACCAACAAATCGTTGATTTAAATGTTACTTTAGAAGCTCTCAGATCAGCATTGGACTTTACGTGTTTCGAAAATGGAGATAGAATAGCATGTAAGATTTCTGTAATATGCCAAATTTTCCCCATTTGTTAGGTTTTATCAATTTAGGTCAGAAGGTTAAGGGGTGTGAGCGATAAAATTTTAAAAATATTAACACTCGAGCAATTCACGTATTAAATGATCACTGATTCTTCTTGAAACTTTGTTTTTTTGAATGAATTATGAAAGCATACTTCAAGCGGCTTGTAAATTTGACTTATTCCAAAAATTTCAAACATCAAACTATGTAGGTCGGGAGATATAAGTTACCTATTTCAATTGATCAGTGCAATGCGTTAGTAGCTTTAATTTATAATCCTACTGTATACTTAAATTACATCTAATTTTAAATTTATTTTCCTCACCAATCACGTTTTGTAATTATTTACACCCTTTTTTTCTTCCTCCATTTATTTTAAAATGTGGAGCAACATGATACAGAAAGTTTATAGAAGGAGTCGTAATTTAACAGTTACTCGTTTAGTTTATTTGTTCGATCTTAGTTCATTTAGTATAAGTTCTCCTTCGTAAAGCAAGTCTGCAAGAAATCCTTGTAGCAATCTTTATCCCTTTGAAATAATAATTAATAAATAATAATATTACTACGAATATTATTATGATATTTATTATTTATTTTTATTGTTTATTATTATTATTATTATTATTATTATTATTATTATTATTATTATTATTATTATTATTATTATTATTATTATTATTATTATTATTATTATTATTTATTATTATTATAATTTTTTTTTATTATTTTAGTGTTTATGGCTGAAGAAGGTGTCCAATGTCTTACAAACACAAGTGATAGTATTAAACAATGTATTGAAAGTAGCGTTCCGGAAGTGAAAGAAGCTGAAGAAGATCTAAACAAGATTCAGTTAGATAAATTTCTTATCAATGATGCCAACTGCAAGTAAGTTCGATTAGAAAGTAAGAGGAGGTGATTTTTATTCTTTTAATGACATCGGTGATGATAGTGAGTGAGGAGAGTCCGAAGTGTGAAATCATATTAGATGGTTGGCAACTGGAACTAGTATCGAAGTTTAATATTTAGACTATATGTTCGATGAATGGAAACAGATTATGGTAAGTGTAGTAGGAAAGTTGAGTGGTAGGAAGGTGGATAGTACAATTAAAATTTTGGTGAATTTCCCGGCTACTGACGTCTTTCCTTCCCCTGCGGATGCATGCACTTATTTTGCGGATTTTGTTCTGGAGGCGGCGGAAGCCCATATCCCTCCCTCTTCTGCATGTCGTCGTTCTGCTACACCGTGGTGGAACACAGATTGCGCTCGGGCTAATCGTGCTAAACGTAAACTCTATCGCTCATACAAGAGAACACCTACACAGTCTACGTTGATTCTCTTTAAGGCCGCTGCTCATCGGTCTCGTTGTCTAAACAGGAGGACTAGGAAACAGTTTTTTCAAACTTTTACGTTTCCACGGTCAATTCATCTACACCATTGTCTTCTGTGTATGTTGTTGTACGCAAAATTTCTTTCAAGCACTACAGGGAGCCACCAACGGTCATCAGCTGAGGCCCGCACCCGTGTGACATCATTTCCGCCCCGGGCATGGTTGCTGATGAGCTGGGATACCATTTTGACACTTGCTGCAGCGATTCTCGGTACCGGAAACCTTTCCGATCGATCTACGACCGCACTCAGTTTCCTGACTTTTCTGTTCCTCCTGGTGAGGATTCTTCTTACAATTGACTATTCACGAGGGGCGGAATTTCAGGAGGCTCTCCGCCTTTACAAGGATGGAGCGCCTGGCCCTGAGGGTATCTCATACCAAATGATACGCCATCTCCATGCCGCTGCTTCGGTGCTTCTCCTCTCTTTATATAATCGAGTCTGGGTGGAGGGGGCTTCCCCAAAGATTGGCTAACGGCTTATATCATTCCCATTTCCAAACCAGGAAAGGACCTTACAATTGCAGACAACCAACGTCCCATTTCTCTAACCTGTCACACCTGTAAGCTGATGGAGAAGATGGTGGCTAATCATCTTTTCCCGACGTTGGAGGGCCTGCGTGCATTTTCCGACCATCAGTTTGGGTTCAGGAATCATCGATCCACACAGGAATCTCTTCTCCGGTTGGACCACGATATCCGTGAGGCTTTCTCCTCTAATAAAATGGTCTTAGCCTTTTTCTTCGATCTCGAGAAGCGTTACGATTCCACATGGAGAATTGGAGTTCTCCATAGCTTCCACTCGCTGGGCCTTAGGGGACAGCTTCCCCTCTTCTTTCAGTCTCTTATGTCGAGTAGATATTTCCGGGTTCGCTGTGGTACTACTCTGTCTCGTCATTTTGACATAGTCGAGGAGGTGCAGCAGGGAAGTGTACTCAGCGTTCTGCTTTTTGCTTTTTCAATGGTGCCATTGCCAGCATCTCATCTTCCGTTCTGTGCTCTCTCTATGTGGACGACCTGGCGTTGTATGTTTCTGGAGTCCAACTTTCATGCATGGAACGTCAGATGCAGCTGGCCGTCAATGGGGTGACTCCGTGGTGTGATTCACGGGGTTTACTTTTTCCATCACTAAGACGAAGACCGTGCTTTTCCGTAGAGGTAGTAAGCTGGATCGAAGAGGTAATTTGTCTCCTTTGCTGACTTTGTACGGCTCCCCCATCCGCCCAGTGTCGAAGGTGAGGTTGTTGAATCTGTTATTGGATGCTCTCCTGACTTATCTCCCTCATATCCTCAATCTGAAACTTAACTGCCGCTGCTCATTGGACCTCTTACGCCACCTTACATCTACATCTTGGGGTACTGATCGTAAGGTCATGCTTCGTCTGTTGCTCATGTTGGTCAGGTCCAAGTTGGATTATGCGTGTGCGATATTTGAACAGACGTCTCCGGCATACTTGCGCCTTCTCGACCCAATACAGAATGAGGATGTGCGGATATCTTTTGGGGCGTTTCGTTCTTCGCCAAAGGAGAGTTTGGAGGTGGAGGCTGGGCTGATGGGTCTTTACGGAGAGAATATCTAATGTGCTCCTTGTTTCTCCACCCAACTACAAATCCCCAAGCCATCGGCTTAATTAATTTACGTTAGACTTGAACATGAAGATATTTCCCTTTATTTTGTAGCATTTCATTGATTAAGATTTTCCATCATATTGAGCGATCGTGGTAATGTGTAAAAACGTAAATAAATATACATCTATCTCTGCTGCTTTTGTTTGTTTTGAGACAATCCTCCATTGTTTTTTTTTTCTCACATAAGCAATGTTTTGTTACCCTTCTTAAGTTTAAGGTATTGTTTGAAAAACAAAGTGCATGGTAAATATTGTTCAACTTGGTTTAATTAGAATAGATTTTTTTATTTTCTCGATTGTGCCATTTATTTATTTTTATATTCTCTAGCTGCTGCTTTGAAATGACATAGATTTAATAAATATTAAATATAATAAATATTAAATAATTAATGATCTTTATGATCTGATCTGTGTTTCTTTCATTGTTGTATTCATCAACGCACAGAGTTGAAGCGGTGAAAATCACAAGGTTTTGGATGGAGTAGAGGTAGATATTATTTTTGGGGGGTGGTGTCGGAACTGGGTCAAAAATAATAAATTTATTATAAAATGAAAGGATTCAGAGACAAAGCCGGATCCATATAATTTTAAAACGAAATACTCTCTCTGCAGCCCTGGTATCCAAGCCAGTGGAGTTCGTAACTAAAATACCGACTTTGGTTCTTCAAGTAGTTGGTGCTAAGGTGAGTGGCAACGTTCATTTTAAGGAGCATATATCACCCCTGAAGAGTTTCTCAAAGCTCTTCCTTTTTTTTTTTGTTCATGACTCCTTAACTATAAATTTTCTGATGCTTTGTCTTCCTGGAGGAACTTCAGGTTCCCTATTCTCGAGGAACTTAAAGTTTAATAATCATTTCTCCATTTGAGTCTTGAAAAGAAAGGCTGTTTGTGGAGGAAAAAACTGCCACAATTTTTTACAACCTGTTTGGCAAATAACTAACTTTGAAGTGAAGAAACTTGTCGATGGTATTTGTCCTAGAGTAGATTTTTCTCTTGCCGACTTTGATATAGTTGGAAGATTTTTATTACAACACTTATCTTCTTATCAACAACTTCTAAAATTTAGGTTTTAAAAGCCTTGAATATCTTTTTCAGAGAAGATTTAGACTGATATTTTAGAAATCTAGTTCTGCAATTTTTCTAAAAATTACTTGAAACTTGAACTATGGAAAGAGGAACATTGTCTAAATAATTTGTAATACAGATTTTTGATATCTGCCACCAATACCAAACAATATACGTTTTCAACAATCGGTTTCATGAATGAAAAATTTAGATTTTTTTTCTTTTCATTAAATTTTCAGGGCATGTATAATTGGAGGAGTTGCACCTTTTTTTTTTTTAGATAATTTTTTTATATACCCAATCGTTCTGGCTTTGAGCACAGGAGAAAAAATTTAATTGGTTGGGTATAAAAAAAATTATCTAAAAAAAAATATAAGGTTTTAACTCCACTAATTATACATGCTCAGAAAATTTAATGTCGATTGAATGAACAGAAGAAGAAAATTATCGAAATTTTTCATTCATGA
The DNA here is from genome assembly GCA_015478945.1 of Trachelipus rathkii. Taxonomy (NCBI): domain Eukaryota; kingdom Metazoa; phylum Arthropoda; class Malacostraca; order Isopoda; family Trachelipodidae; genus Trachelipus; species Trachelipus rathkii. The sequence continues at coordinate 50,871 of JABUQX010036982.1, read as the reverse complement.
AAACCATTTTCATAGAATATTGGATATTGATATATGTTGGGTTTTGATGGCAGGTATCAAAAATCCATATAATAAATTCTTAGGTAATGGACCCATCTTTTTATAAATCAAGTTTAGAGTCATTTCGACAAAAATTGTAGGAATAGATCTCAAAAATGTCGGGAACATGACTTTCCTTCAAATGAAAATATATAGCGAACCTATTGAGACACAAAAAAAGGCTCCAAATCGACTCTTGAAAGTTGGTCAAAGGCTTTATCTTACCTTTTATGATTGAAATTGGACAAAAATTAAGAAAATTATCCAATTTCCCTTGGGCAAAATTCCCCATAATTTTCTATGGAAAATTGAAACCTTTCTTTCAAATTTAATGCTCTGACTGGTGCATATTGATACTAGCAAAAGGATAAACGTTTACTTCCCATATTTTTTCGCGATCATTATTTTATAAACATTTAAACACGCACAATGTTTTTCATCTGTACTTATAAAATATTTAAAAACATTAGATTTAGGTGGAGTTCCCTCTAAAACTTTGAGAAGGTCACTTGACTTAAAGAATTTAGAATTTACTGAATTTTTCCGTTTAAAGTTTCCCGAAAATGATATTAGTCTATACTCTATATGAATTGGAAGTATTAAACCTCATTGATTTTCTCCAATTCCTACTGTATTAGATGTTAGTGTAGTATTTTGAGAAATTAAATTTAATTATATGTATAAACAGTTATTTGTGCACTTTATTAAACTAAAGAAAAAAATTATATTCTCAGAATGTAAGAGGAAGTTAATATGTAATAGGGACCTTATTAACCTTAGCACCTAGCGTTTTACATGCTGTAAATGTGAAATTTAAAGACTTGATATCTTTTTTCGGGCTCATTTCCAGAGATTTTTTAAAGTTTTTCTTTATTTTCAGTTCATTTTAAACATATATAAATTTCATGAAAATAGGAAACTAAGTTTCGTTGAAATCGGCGTGAGGCGTTGGGATTATTAATAAGGGCTTATATAATAGTTATATTTAATTTTTTTCTAAATTAAACGAGCAATCTTGTTTCAGGAAAATCTCAGATGCTCATAATTGCGTGACGACAATCACAAGCGAGTGCGACGATCCAACTCCTTCCAATATTTTGGACTCCCTTATCACTCAAGCATTGAAAGTGACGCCTTGTGCTCATACAACGACGTATGCGTTAAACGCATCCAGTGGATTTTATAGTCATTTAAGCGCTCTGCTTCCTCATTTTCTTACTCTTGTATTGGCTGGTTTGACTGCTGCTCACATTTTGCTATAATTATTTTATTAAATTATTTATTTCCTGCGTCTTCAAATAAATTCCGTAATATATATACTCAATAAACAAAGCCATATTTTATAAGCGAGATAGGTAGCTTTTATTTGTTTTTGATTATTATTTATACATTTGGTTTTAATGTAATGAGGTCTACTATTTTTACGCGTTTTAGACATTATTATTAGTGTGTATAATCATAGTGTAATTGCGAATAAGTCTAGTGTGTAGGGTGTGTGTGTGCAATAAGATAATATATATAGCAATAAGAGTGGATTAGAAAAAAAACTCATAGTAGAAGCATCTAGCAGCATGTAATATCACCAAATCAGATTCTCAATACCTTATTAGACCATCAGGAGAACACCAATATTGGACTATTCGGGCTCAGCGGAAGCTAAAAAGGCTTGAAAATAATGCACTTCAGTTGGCACTATGTGCCACTCACTTGGCACTATGTGGCACTAACTTGGCACTCATTGGCACTCACTTGAGCATCATTGGCACTCACTTGGCATCCACCTGGCACTCACCTGGCACTCACTCGCACCATCTAATTACTCATCAGAACACTAATAGACAGGAACACTAATAGACACCATCGCCTATGCATACTTCTTACGGTGATTGGGAACCAGTAAAATGTACTGAAATATCGTGCGGCCAATAAATTGACCCACGGTATATGACTAAGGCAAGGCGATATAAGATCATCGGCCGAAAACAAGGTAAAGACATACAACAAAAGGGTAAGTCCTAAAAGAGACACAAAAATTACCGTGAGCAAAATTGACCCCAATGGACGACCAAAGCGTTGTAGTGTTTAGTTACGTGAGGTAAGGCAAATGTAAGTATCATGTAGTAAATGTAAGTTTATATGAAAAGGTCAATAGTGAATGTGTATAAGCTGTGATGGTGTGTAAGGGTGTGTGAGTGTGATGTGTGTGATTGGTGGCTGTTGGAGTGTATGTGTGCGGAAGGGTTTCAAGTTAGATTAGATCCCATACATGCGAGTCCAAGTAGACACGAAGATATTGTGAGTTTGGCACAAGGGACAAAAAAATAGAAAGAACAAGCAGTCTCAGTGCCATGGAGTCAATTCTGCCCAGCCGGTGGGGTCCAAAACGTTGAATTTATGTCCCTTCTTTAGGACTTAGGCCCTTTTTGCAATTGTATTGTTCTTTTACCTTGTGTCGAAGGATCTAATTGTGTGGCCATCACATTATACAGCCTTGCGCTTGCAATTCGGTTCTACGAAATAAGAGTGTCGCGTGGGGTCATTTTGCCACGATAACTTGGATTGGCTTTGATGAGTTTACCACAATCACCGTAAGAAGATATTCCTAGGGGGTCGACATGTTAAGTAATTAGCTAGTTCTCAAAGAAACGGGTGAGTAATTAGTAAACCAGCCTTGTAAATGCAAAGCGGGTTACAGCCAACAAATTGACCATGTGAAGAGTTGCCAAAAAAATCGGTATGATAGGGATTAAGACAAGCAAGATTCAGAGGCGATCGAGTGCTCGAAAATTTGAGAATGTGGCCAATGAGACACGATATGGTATACACAATGACAGTCGCACCTTTTAACACAGTGCAGTGCCAATAGAATTTTAGGCTTAAAAGCTGACCAACAGTGAGTGCCACATACGTGCCAAGTGAAGTCTGCCCACCATTTGAAGTGCCAACTCCAGTATCACTTTCTACGTGGTCATGCGTTCTCATTTCGCCACTTTTATTTCAAGCCCTGCCCTTTTGGTCGGTTTTTTTCTTTAATTAGCCTCCCCTGAGCCCCCGAATAGCTTCCATTATGGTGTCACCCTAGTAAATAAGTATGAGGAATCGACATTGGTGGTATACATTACATGACTGCTAGGACTGACTTCCTACTATGATAGTTAGTCTTTTTTCATCACTTATAGGCCTATATATATACTTATTTTACATTGCAAACACACACACCCACAAACACTATGATTTATACACACATTCATATGACACTTATACAACACTCATTGGAACACTTTACAGCGCTTACACTCTCCACTAGACACAAATTACAAGTTAACAAACTAACTTAACACTGCACACCCACCACACAGATACACTTACGTTTACACGTACACACTTGATATTTTAGATACCGTCAACTTTGATGCGCTCAACTTTGATTGCTCAACTTTGATGCGCTTTCAAACTTGTGAGTGCCTCCAGCATAATGCCTCAGCAATTTGATGACCTCAACTATTGAAGGTATCAAACTTTTGAAAGGCTTCAACTTTGTGACGCATCTGTTTGATAACGTCATCTTTGATAACAATCGTATATTTCGATTCCTTAAAATTTTTATTAGAAAACCATTTACTGTTACATTAATACTTATTTTTTGGTCGGGAAAAAAAATGAACAACCCAAATTTTACTCCATTGTGGAGGTCTTACCTATGGTAAAAAATGGATACCCAATTTTACCTGACCTCTGACCTTTTCTGACCGACGCACGTTGTATTACACTGAAGGGGTATTTTATACCTCCCTTGACTTTTTAGGCCTTGAACATTCTTGGGCAACCCTAATTTTTGAGGACCCTAATTTTTGAGAACCTAATTTTTGGCCACCTAATCTTTTTTGAGAACCCTAACTTTTTTGCAAACCCAATTTTTGAAGACACCTAATTTTTTGGCGCCGCTAATTTTTTGGCAACCCTAATTTTCTGCAACCCCTTCGAAGAGGGTTTGCGCAAACGGATTTGCAGTCAGGCAACCTTTGTACGTTATTACCCCCCCTTTTATCGCCCCGCCTAATTTTTTTTCGGACGGGAGTCATTTTTGCCCACATGGTTAATTTTTAGGCTACCCTTTGATTCTTCCGTGGGTCATTTTTGGCCACGTTAATACTACCAGCCCTATGGTCTTCCATGGGTCGAATTTGGCCACGGCTAATTTTTGGTATACCCTTTGTCTTCCATGGCGTCAATTTTGGGCCCACGGTATTTTGCCTACCTTGGTCTTCATGGGGTCAAGTTTTGGACCCACCCTCAATATTTCGATCAACCCTTGGCTATTCCATGGGTCAATTTTGGCCCACAATAATTTTTGGCAACCCTTCGAAGAAGGTTGCGCCAAACGGTTGCGCAGCAACCGTTGTACGTACCCACCCTAATTTTTGTTCATGGGTCATTTATGCCCACGGTAATTAGTTGGCCCCCTTCTGGGTGTAATACCGCTATTTTTGATGTCTTTACATTGTTTGACCATGATAATTTCGGCCTTGACCTTGCATATACCATGGGTCAAATTCTTTGCCACGGCTAATTTATGGATACTTTAGGGTTTAGCACCGTTTTGTGAGTCTTACTTGTGCTTGAACCATGATATTTCGGCCTTTGACCTAGACGTTAATAATACTCAATTTTGACCCACGCCTATTTTTTGTCCACTTGTGCCCCACCCGTCACATATTTCGTTCGTAACTTGAACGCATGTATGGATCAATCCTAACTTATTTCCTACACACACACACCACACACCACACACACACAGCACACACACACACACCACCACACACCACACACTATACAACACATTCACTATGGGACACTATAATTCACTATCAACACTTACATGTTACCCATGACGACACTTAATTACACTTACACTCACGTACAAACACACTACAACCCTTTGATCGCCATGGGTTCAATTATTTGACCCACGGTATTCCTTTAGGGACTTAGCCCTTTATCTGATGTCTCTTACCTTATGTTTGGCCAATGATATTTCGCTGATGACCTTGTCCATAATACGGGGTCAATTTTGCGTCCCACCGATAATTCGGATGGCTTTGAAGGTGTCCAGGTCCCCGTAAGAAGTATCTAGGCATGTTCTAATTAGTGTTCGTATGGAAGATAATATAGATGAGTTGCCCGGATGAAGAGGTGCCAAGCGTGAGTGCCAAGTGAGTTGCCAAAATAGGATGCCAATGAAGTGCAGTGAGAAATGTCAATGAGTGCCAAGTGAGTGCCACACTAGGCAAGTGAGGCCACCTAGGCACACTGACGTGCCACTCTTTTCAAGCCTACTTTGCTAAGCCTTCCCTGAGCCCAGAATAGCCCTAATATGCGGTGTCTACCCTAGTTATAAGGTATGAGGATTGGATTGGTGTATATTACAACCTGCTAGGATGCTCCCTACTATGAGTTTCAACGTCATGTTTTCGTATCACTTATAGCCTATATATATATATATATATATATATATATATATATATTATATATATATATATAGTATATTATATATATATATAGATATATATATATTATCTGCACACACACTCTACACCTACGATACACGATATCGACACTATATCACACATTCGCTTATGACACTTATACACCACTATGAGACACTTGATAAGCGCTTACACTCCTCCATGAGACAACTTACATAAACCAAATACAACGACACTCGACACCACACAACAGGATAACCTGTTAAGCTACCACTTACACAGCGATCTTTGTGAGTCAGTTCAATCTTTTACCTAACTCTTCCTTTCTCCTCAACCTCTGATAGCCATCGAGACTGTGAGTTTCGCCTACACAGCATTAATGACAATTTACTCAGCCAGATTGAATGCGCTCCACAAAACATATGATAAGACGCGAATTGCAAGCAGACCAAAAGTGTTCTGTTTGATGTGACCTCCGAAACATATTTTATGTTGGTGAGTGACAAAACGTCCTAACCATCGGAAAGTACTATGGTGAGGTCAAGACACATTATATTTCATACTTAAACATTTTTTGATTTCAAATGGAACAAAAATTTTTTGACCTATGTTACTAGTACAAATAAAGTGGTATTGTATTTAAGTAACACAACATATTTATCACTCGTGATTATTCAATGATTTATGTAAAAGATGTAAGAGCTACATGCTAAAGACCAAAAAAAAAATTTCAACTTTAGTTTCCTTAGAAATTTATACCAATGTAATATACTATTTGGTGTTATTTTACGGTAGCTCACACAAAATATATGCTTACGAACTAAATATATATTAAAAAACACCATCTGAGGTCTCTCTCACGCAAAATAACCTATAAAGCTTAGAGTAGAATCAGGCGATTATAAAATAGATCGGGATAGAGGTGTTACCTTAAAATACCCCTAACAAGCGGTTGCTGACGACTATAGATATCTGTCGCTATATCCCCTTTCTCTATAGAGTCTTCGCAAAAAATAATTTACGGTATGTTAACCACATAAGCACTTATGTCACTGCCATGATAATAAACTATTCAATAGTTTGTATACCTCGAACACATATTGTAAACTTTACTTACTCACATAAACAAATATTAGACGTAGCTCTTCTCATTCACAGTAAATCAAATCACAAAAAATTAGGTTCTACAAAAATACAAAAATTAGGAGGTCTTCAAGAGAATTTATATATGGATTGCCACGCAAAACGAACGTCACAGAGGAGCCCAATATAGTAAAGTTATTCAAGGGGCAGGGTTTATAAAATATAATCGTCGCAGGATTATACAACGTGTGCCGTGCTTACTGCTATTAACTTTTGCTTAGCTTTAAACTCCGTTTATGCTTTAACTACTAATACACATTAGCATTAATCTAATAAAGCAAGTAAATCCATAACATCAATAGAGTCATATTTACATTTGGCAAACAGAGATTAATTATAGCTTTTGTTTTGACTGCTTTACGCTTGTACAACTTGGCTGCTTTACTGCTTAACGTCATATTTTGACATGCAAAACGTCAACAATCAATTTACAGTCCTTAAAGCAGTAAATCAGTAAATCAATAAGTGATTATTACCCGTAACAATCATAGTTAATGGGGATTTAGATAGCTTCTGTTTACTTCTACTAAGCCAGAAACGCCCCGATTCACTGACTTTAAATTTTACTTTTGGGCTTATACTTTGCCTGTCGTTACTTTCTGCTTTTAGCTAGCTTTAAGCATTGTTTCTGCTTTACTGTTTTTAACTTTCTGCACTTTACTGACTTTAAATTAGTTATGTTTGTACTGCTTTAACTAGTATATTATATACAACATGAATGTTTCTAATATTTGACATTCACTAACTTATTTATTTATTTTATTATTATTTTTAGATAATTTTATTAATATTTATTATTTATTAATTGTATATTTATTATTTTAATTTTTTAATTTGTTTTTATTATATCTCATATACTTTAGTTGTTTTATTATCTTTACTTCGCACTGCCTATTGTTTATTATTATTCTCCATGCACACATAACACACACACACACCACACACAGACACACACACGAACGGACTTCTTACTTTACACTCACACACAAGCTTTACTACACACACCGCACAGAATTACTACAACTCAACAGATTTTGACTCTACACGTTATAAACACAGCATTCACTATGACAACTTAGCTTATTTACCCATAGAACATGTCATTTACACGTACAACACACACCACACCACCAACACACACCCACACACACTCACTTACCAACATATAACGTAAAATCTCTATTAACATTATTATGTTTTGCAATTACAACACGTTACATTTAAGTATTACTCATTCAAATAACTAAATTATTTAAAGTTTCTTAAAATTTCATATAAATTAAATCAATCACTTAATCATGGTTGAACCAAACGATACGTTATTTATACATTTTTGTTTATAAAATTTACCTTCAAATTGGAAAAATAACTATTATACGTAAATTCTTATGAAATTTCACTTTAAAACACTAATATCTCTAATACGTACCTTAAGCTCATATAATATTACAGAATAAATACAGTAAGGAAAGCCCGTTAAGCACACTAGTTACTCACAAGCATATGTTTCACACACGTTGGTATGTTCTATTGACTTTTACATGACTTTACATACATTCTATTAACCATGTAAATAAGTTATAAAAAATTAAACAAAATAAATAAAATAAGTTCCTCTGCTAGCATAACATGTTATTATTATTAAAATCTTTTATACAGAAAGGTGTTTATTTAAAATAACAATTATCCACTTACGTTTATATTATACATTAAATGTTAACTAAAATATATATTCAAGCTTTTTTAAATAAATTCAGGAATTTTCATTTATTATTATGTTTATATTATATATATATACATTGACAATCCATCACGAGAAACACAACATACCGCCACTGTACAGTTAAAAAACCGCATTGAATTTATTTGTCAGCAGATGTTTAGTAACTTAAAATAATCGTAATTAATTAGGAAAATCTTTTGTTACCGGAGGCGATTTAGGCCTAATTCCAGGACAAAATATATATTTCTAACTGACCTTTTTCTGTAAAATGATTGTGCCTAACTAGCGTTAGGATAAATTTCATGCCCTAATTGATAGTAAAAAGTAAGTTATTTGTAAGGTATAAAACACTTTCACTTAGGAGGGCAAAATATATATTCAAACTGACTTTTCTGTAAAATTGTGGTGCCAACTAACACGTGTTAGGCCTAAATTTAGGTCTAAATTTAGAGATAAGCCTTTTTGGTAGTTGACGCTAATTAATCCTCAAATACCAGATGTCAAAAGCTAATTCCAGATTTGACACAAGAAATCTGTATCATTTTTTAATATTTTTATAATATATTTCAACTGAAAGCATGCTGTATCTGGAAAGAATATCCGTTACTAACGCAGGAAAAAACGGAAATCTATATTTTACTACTTATATTTATTAGAATTTAGGATCGGTTTAATTAAGATCCTTAACTACTTACTAATTAACCTCCGTATTGAGTTGAATTTTAGGTCGAGAGATATTAATATATATTTTAATAGTCTTTATTGAAAATTAATCTTATGTTTCACTTTAAAAATATCTATATGAATTTGGCAGGTTGTATGTAGTTTTAATATTAATTAACTGTAGACATCTTTAAATCATTAAATATTTAAAATCTAGCATATCCAAAACTAAGGCAAGGCATCCATGATTTTATTTACCCTGAAAAGCTTATTACTTATAAGTTTATATATTACATATTTTATTAATAAATAATTTATATCAGGGTTTAGGAGGATACAATGGAGTAATCCACAAGCTATCAGAATAGATATAAATAACATTAATTACACTAGTTTTATACTATGATAGATTACAATCTATTTGTCGAGGCATGAGCACTCACTCTCACTCGCAAAGTCAGCCAACCCTCCGACCTAACTCTGCTTGCAGTGTCTCTCCACACAGCCACGATTCCCCGTACTCAGTCTACGCGTACTGGGAGTGCGCTGTCTACGTTCGCATATTTCACTGCGTGCCGCGTGCGCCCGCAGAAGCGCAATATTTCCGGTACTTTGCACAGACACGTCTTAGGGACAGAGAGCTCGTTGTTGTCCAAAATAATTATTCACCTTATTCGTCTGCGGTTCGTAGAAAGCGTACTAAAGACAGTGGTAGTTGGTGGATACCACTACCACTTATCTCTGAAGGAATGCTAATGCATGCCTCGGATAAGGTCGTGTTCGCCGAAAGAGATCTATCTTTCGACGAAAGTGTATGACTCGTATGGGTACAGGAATGTCAGAGAATAATGGATAGGAAAGAATGAGTTGAGAATGTTTTAGGGGTAATTTGATTTGCCCTTTTGATGACAACAAAGATAAAAGACAGCCCCTGTAAAGATCGTAAGTAGCCCTCTAGTGCAAATATGGTGGTACTGAGTGGAAAAAAATTCGAGTCAACGACAACAGAACCCTGCCCGATTTTGTAAGGACTTGAACAGAGCTATGGTGATTTTTGTTGTGTGAGTACTAGAATTAATGGTTAAATTTGTTGAAAAGGTCAATGTATGTGTGGTGTACCATTGTCCATTGAGGGCTGAGCTCAAGAGCAGAAGCGATTATTTTTGATAATCGAAGTGATCTTTTTATGGCGTAGGTAAGGTCAGAATTGTTGCTGTGAGTTAGACCAAATTTGTTGCGATAAGTGATCAAAAAAGAATTGATATAAACAGTTAGCTTTGGGGTGTCGGGAGAAAATGAGAAATGTAGGAAGGTGATGGATTTTGTGAGGAGAGAGGATGTTGTTCGTAAGACGTCTTCAAACACAAGATATTCATAATGTCAAGAGTTGGTTAGCTATAGATGGTATCGAATTCAAGTATGATTGTTTATGTCTTGGTGAGAGTGAAAATAATTTGGATGTTTAATCAGTGAGAGGGTTGGATAGGAATTTAAGATCATTATGTTGTTTTACGCAGATTAAGTAGTGCTTGAGATGGAGAGGAAGGATAGGAGATGGGAAAAATCTAAGGCTTGAGATGGTAATGAGGAGGTTATAAATCAATTGAATGTAACAAGATGAAACAACAATCGGAGCAAATGAGGAAAAGGTTGTAGTGCAAAAAAAAGTAACGTGATGTGCTAAAGTATAGTATGATTTACGCGAGTGGATGGAAGACAAAGTGAGCAAGCGGTAAAAAATAAAAAGAAGATGGTCTAATACTAAAACAATGATCACGTTTCAAATGGAAGATTTGGACTATATTAAGGAGGAAAAAAGTAAAACTAAAAGATGCATAGAAAAGGAAAAAAAGAGTAAATGAACAGTGGAAGGAGGATGAGGGAGACTAGAAGTAAGGAACTTTCTGGAAGGAGCGAGAAGGTAGAATGAACTAAACCGTCTTCTCTTTTGGTTTTGCATCCTTCGATCTACTTTCCCCGTTCCTTCACGTTCCCCTACAGTCCCGTATCCTCCATCATTACTCTTTTCTCTAGACATTTTTAAGTTTTACTTTTTTTTATATCAAATCTCTTTGAACTAAAAGCTGCTTTAATACATTACCATTTCTTATAACCGCTTGCCACACCTTTCATTCCACCTAACGCTGTTACATATTCTCTTAGACATCCGCTAACTTTTTTGTCAATAACTACACTCCTTCATTGCTGTCCAGATTGTTGTTTCTCTGTTGTTCAATTCAATTATTTTAACCTTCCTACCTTCACAATTTTGGTACTACGCTTTACATTATCTGTTCCCTTTTCATCTACTTAACTTGCGAAACACATATGATCGAAATTCCCATTCACCTCTCACTGATTAACATCCAAAATTTATTTCAAATTTCACCAACCACAAAACTCAATCATATTGTTGAGCTATCGATTACCATCTATACTACACCAACTCTTATGACATTAGAAACTCTTGTGTTTGAAAAGAAAGTCATACTTACCACACATACTCTCTCTCACAGAAATCCATTACCTTTCCTCCATTTCATTTCACCCTTACACCCAAGCACCTGTTAATTCATCCTTTTTTATCACTTATCCAACAATTTAGTTTTTCACCCATCAATCTGAAAGCCCTTACTAACTCCTCCAAAAACATCATTCGATTATCAAAAAAAACGACTTCTCTCCAGCATCACCCTCAAATGCATATTTACTACCACTACAACCTTGACCTTCATTCAACTTAAATTACACCAATTAAGATCCTATACTCACACAAACAACATCACCAATAGCTCTTGTCACAGGTCACTTATCAAATCGCAACTCTTTCTCTCACCCTCTCTTTCCACTCCAGTACACACACACATTTTACAACGACACTATCTTACTAAGCTGCCTATATAGTTCCTCGCAGACAAAGAGCAAATTTCAAATTACCCTTCTAAATACTCACTCACCTCATTTCGTTATCCTCATCTTTCCTCTACTTTCTCATTCCAACGAGTCATACATATGCGTCGGAAAGATACTCTTTCGGCCGATCCACCTTCTCCACATGCATTATATTCCTGTCAAGAGATAAGTCTAGTGGGTATCCACCCCAACTACCACTGATCTTTTAGTCGCCTTCTACGACAGACATCGCCTGGATCTTTCCCCCCCCCCACACACACACGAATTACGGTCTGAAAGCACCTAACATAAGAAACGAACGCAAATGAGAAATGGAACTTGTGGCATGAAATATCATGGTAGACCCTTCAACCAAAGCCATATGTTAAAGATTCCATCTCTTCGAGTCGTGCTCTACCTTAATATATATATCTTATATATACTATAATAAATATATATATAATATAATATAATTAATATTAATTAATATATATAATATAATATATATGATATCTGATTATAATATCGCCAAATAAGTAATTAAAGCTGGGGCTAATTAATGAAAGTGAATTTTTGCGATTTATTATTAAATTTGCATGTGATTATTATATTGATGGTTTCATACCCATTATTCAATCAATATACTTAAATTGAATAGAAAGTAATTTTATATAAAATGTTCTAGCACTCTCCGCTTAATGGCCCTATTGATCTGAACTAACACGCATAGCTCTATATGCGTCTAAATCGCACATTATTTGATGACCACTTTCATAATTGCTTGTCTTTAAAACCCAACCTTTTTTATTTTCTAATTTATCTTTTCATACATTAATAGTGGTAAATTCAACTTAATAATTATCATAATGATGTAAGTCACTCCCGGTTCACAAAATTGCACAGCTGAGCATTAATCGTATTAAAAAGAATAGTAGAAATGGAGTCAGTGGAATTGGTTATGGCGCACAATTATTTAATATTGCAATATGAAATATATTGATTATATTAATAGATAATAATCTAGATAATTGCAAAAATGCACGTATTATTTAGTTTAACAACAAATTAAGTAAAGCGTTATTATATATGTCGCAACAGCCGTTAATATGCCACTATGAATAGCACTGGCATTTAAGTTTTTATGCTGCCTGAATTGGTATAAATCTTTGTTTCACACATGCAAATTAGATATAATTATATACAATTAGGATATTCACATAATTTATGTATAATACTGATTCATTAAGCTTGAATTAACAGATCTTCATCCCTCCTCTGCGCATATGGCAAGCGATCTCCCCGTTGTAGGGCATTGTTACCTATAACCTTGTATTCAATCTGGCCTCTCTTTGTTGCCAAATTCATTTAAATTTTAGAGCGAATATGGATCTTGATGCCTCAGTATTTTCCAAAGCTATTACCGGAATTGACGCTTTATTCCCTATACCAGGTATGGAATAACGCTTCTCACCCACCTCTCTCCTTAATTATGCATCGCTTGTTTGGGTCTTTTTACCGTAGATATATATATTATTTATATTTCATAGTATAATATTATATGATATAGTAATATTATAAATTATATATATAATATTATATATATATACTATAATAATATAAATTATATTATAGATATTTATATATTATATTTATTAAATAGAATCTATATATATAATATACTTATATATATATCTATATGATATATTATTATAATTATAATTATACGGATATATATCATATATATATTATATAATATATTATATATATATATATACTATATATTAATATATATAATATATAATATATCATATATATTAATTATATATTACGGTATATATATATATATTCTTATCCTTCTCTTCACCTTCCTCTTTCCCCAAGATTCGGGGTAAGGTGCTGTACCAAGCATCGGAAAGAAAAGCAGTAGGAGAACATGACAAGAAAGCCCAAGAAAGCCCAGCCTTACCCGCCCCCTCTGTACCCTTAATTGAGAGCTCTTCGCAGTCAAAAATCCACCACTTAGGCATCAGGACCGCGACGTACCCTCCCTATGGCAAAATCTCATGTAAGGTTCATCCCCTGCCCAGGGGGACAAACCATGCCCCCCACAAACCCGCCTTTCTATCCTATTCATGCCTTTGATTCTCGCTACTGCCAAACTCACATTCTCTTTCAGACATTCGTTACACTCAATCCTTTCTCTCGTCTCCCGCCCGGTCGGTTCCAACACACTCCACACTATACTCCGCTTAACACCGGTATCATCATCCATCAAGACCAACCATTCAAATAATTCATTTATTCTCTACATTACCCCTTTACACACACCACTTCTATTACGTTCATTCCTCTCTTTATCAATTCTTCACACCTAGCACACCCTAAATGTCCATCTGAACAATTGAACTTTAGAAACTATACCTCTTATCCAGACCATAAGTCTCACTACATACCAATACAGGACAACATACCACTCATGTAAACCAGCCATCAACTTAGCCTTTGCACACCAAACGACTTTTATTGCAACCACCACCTTCCTGCCATCAACTTTCCTACTACACTCTGCATTCGTCCCTCTCATCCAACATATCCCTAAATATTTAACCAACTTTTCTAGCTGCCTCACCATCACAAACTTCACACTGAGTGCCTCCACAACACTTACTCTATCCACGTTTACTTTCAACCCCCTTTCAAACCCCTCTGCCAAATCTCTCTATCAATCTCTCAAACTCTCTTCAGACTCGCCAACAGAACCAATTAATCCGCATAATGTTAGGCCCCTCCACCACTCCATTTCCACCTTTACTACACCATTTCTGCCGCCCACCTCAAATCTTTATACCCCGACTCCATAACAATGATACCAAGGAACCATCAACACAACCCTGTCTTACCCGCTATTAATCCAAACCAATCATGACACCCAACTTATTCTTACACAGCTTCCGATCTTCATACCATACTTTTATTCCATTCAGAAGGGCTCCACCAACACACCATATTCACTAAACTGCCATAGCTCCATTACTCTTCAATACCCTGTGCAAATCAAACTACATACAATTATTCTTCTTCTCCCATTTTTCTCAATCATTTGTTTCAATGCTAAAATTTTACCACACATCCTCTACAACGTCCTAAACGACCTGTTCTTCACAATCATTCTCATCACTCGACCCTTCTTTCGATCCAACTACAGCATCCTCCTACCAACTCATAAATAATTCCCTATAATTCACAGCTGCTTTTCTCTTACCCTATACTAGTGTCTATTACCCTCTCCCTCCAAACCTTGGAACTAATACCTCCATAAACGCGTTTATACACAACTTCCAATCCAACAATCACATTCCCGCTCTTGATCATTCACTATAGTCATTTCCTCAGATTACCATCTTACTTCTCACCCTACCCTTACTCCTCTACTTATAATAACCCTCACTCCCAAAAACTATTCCTTGTGCACCATAAACCCACACATTCATAACACCTCATCAGACTGTTAATATGGCAGATTTCGAACAGTGGTTCCACCTCCCTCCATCCATCATCATTACAAGCCACATCCCTTAGTTCTTATTCTAAGCAATCCCCTGGTTCTCTTCTAAACTTCGCGCTTCTCCTTCAGGCTCCTAGTCTTGTAGTCTCTTTCATCCTCTTCAAACTGTTCATTTCTTCTGTTTTCTCCTAACTATACACCTATTGTAATCTTTTTCCTCCTTAATAATTCCAAGCATCTTTCTTTTAACTTCATCATTTGCTTTTAGTAATTCAACCACGCTTCTTTTTACCTTTAACCGCTTTCAATCACCTCTTCTTCACCTCGCTGTTAACATTTTACTCCTACTTAGCACTCCACACCTTCTTGCACAATACATTGCTCCTTCATTTCCCCCAGATGTCAGTATCAACTTGTTCACATGCAACGTTTTATAGCGAGCGCTCTCTACTTATCTATATCCTGCACACTTAATCTCACTCTTAATTTTACTACTTCCTTTCGTATACCTTCTCCTCGCAAGCCGCCCTACTAATTAAATAGAACAACCATATATCCAGGACAATCATTCCTAAAACCCAACTGATTAACAATCCATCTTCAACATCTCTCACCACACTAAATCATCATACTTTTAACTTCGGAT
The DNA here is from genome assembly GCA_015478945.1 of Trachelipus rathkii. NCBI lineage: Eukaryota > Metazoa > Arthropoda > Malacostraca > Isopoda > Trachelipodidae > Trachelipus > Trachelipus rathkii. The sequence goes on along the minus strand of JABUQX010036982.1, from coordinate 34,774 downwards.
ACCATCTCTACTACCCAACTCTAGCCTATCTTATGGTCTCTTGGTTTAAAGAAGTATTACTTACACACATAACCTCTCTTTCACAGAAATCAATCCCTTCCTACCCTTTCATTTTCTCCCGCCACCCCAAACCACCTGTTATATACATCCCTTTTTTGAGCACATATCCTACCATAAGACAAGGAAGGAATAACTTTCAGGATTATCCAAAACACTCTTCAAAACATTCACCTAGAGACCATCTCACAACACACATACTTGACCTTTTCAAACTTAATTAACCATAAGATTCTAGACTCACAATCAAATCTACCATAGCTTTCTACCACAGTCACTCATCAAACATTGCAATCTTCTGCCATGCTTACTCTTCAACACAGCACGCACAACATTTCACATCACACCATTAATTTCACCTTTTTTCTCATCTTTGTTTCATCACAGCGAGCAAATTCAATGCCCTTCTCAACTACATCTCACCTCTCCTCTTCTCCTTCAACCTATATTCCTCGAATTCCATGTCCCACTACGCATTATCATGTCGCCGAATTTAAAGGTCGTTACGCGTCACACCTCCCGAGGCCTGACCTTATGCTTCCTGGCAGAATGATGTAGTAGCAAGCCAACCCAACTACCACCGCCCCTTAGTCGATTTCTACGAACAGGACATACGATGTGGGAACTTCTTTCTCCCCGACACGGATATTGATTGATGTCTGTAATTTATTAGAAGTGGGTCTGTCTTTTCAATCATTTTGTATGAAGTAGTGGATAAATTGCTGTGTGATCTGTTGACACTGCAGGATGGTTGTGAAATCATTACGCAAAGTGAGAAAGCGCCACATTAAAATGGAGGGTAATTTATCGTTCGAGTTGGTGTACTCTCCCTCATTTATTATATATATATATATATATAGTATATAATATATATATTAATATATTATATATTATGATATATATATATATGTATATATATATATATGATTATATATATTAGTATATCTATATATATATTATATATTATATATATATAATTATAATATTTCTTGAGTAGTTACTGTTCATGGTTGTTTTACTGCTTACCTTCTATATTCCTAACTGTGACCTCTATCTTCCCCACATAGTCTAGTATGACAGAAACTATCTTATAGAATGAGAGAGACAATTTTTATAACATATATCACATTTTTAATCTTTTTTATGTTATAGAGAGCGTCCTTTCTTCGTTAGCAATGTACTTTGTAACCTAAAAAAGCACATTCACTTTCTTAGGTAAAAGATCCACCTGGCACAGTTTCAGTAACGCTTGATAACTATTAATAGTTTTGATCTTTAAATTCATTATGAAGTTGTAACTATTATTATTGGTTATAATTTTTTACTCTTACAATGGTAAGTTCTATTATGCACCTTTTTTATCGTCTCTGCAACATTCAAAGTACTAAACCACACCTTAGTCTTTTCTGTCAAAGATATATCTATATTCCAAATGCATAATTAAATCCGTTTTAAACAGCAATTGTGAATACCCTAACAATTTTGGGGTTAAGGAATCTTGGCGCTTATCGACAAACGATGTCAGTCGTGCAGAAATAAAACATCCTCAAGATTCCAAAAAGGGTAGCCAATTTATTCTATCAGCAAATTGATATGATACACTTTTTTTTTTTTTTTTTTTTCCTCCCCTCTCACCAAAGCTAATTTAAATGAATTAAGAGTGTGTTCAGCACCAGAACCATTGAACTAACACTAGCTCCCTTGTCTTTTGTTGCATCTGCATTTTATATAATAAACTTCTCACATATCCCCATCTTGATACAACTTTTCATCAGCCTAGCCATAGTCTTACTCACTTGTTCTTTTGCGAAATCAATGAGTCGTGAACAGTGACTCATTTTTAAAGATACTTCTTCGATTCCTCATGAGTATCTTAGGAAGAATCTTCTTAGAAAGTCCTCCTGAATGCCTGCCAATAGGCGCGAACTTTTATCAAAGTAAAAAGACTCTTTCCTGAATGCAAGAAATATATGCTTCAAGTATAGATCTCAAGAAATCTCTCTGTTATTAGTTGAGCGTGTTCTTTCTTCACGACTCACTGCTATAACAAAAATTTATACAACTAAATCTTCGTAATCCTATTCTATTCAATTTTGATTAAGTGTAGACTTTGGATCTATATCCTTGATCCAGTAATTAACTTGCGTTTCTGTTAAAACTGTTTACGCAACCCCACCCTACCAGTATACTTATCATCATTACTTTACCTCTTCCCGTTGGGGTGAGGTTGCGCAATTACACTGAAACGAAAAGTGCAGACAAAGTTAGTCGTCCCATCCTTACCATTAAGCTAGTTACAGTAAGATTATAAATCTAGATGGCTTCCCAACCTCTATACGGATCTCACTTGATATCTCGCAACCCCTCTTCACAAAAACCGCCACTTCACTATTATTAGCCACTTTTGCTGTCTCCTCTTTCACATCATATTTCCTTGCTTCAATCCACTTTTTTTCTTAATCCAGTCGTGTCGATCCCAGGTTCATAACAACTATGCACACATCACTGCTTAACCATCCGACTATCATCCATCCTGCATGTTCACCATTTAATTACCACGTTAATCTTCATCACCACCTTCATTTCCCCAATTTGGGTAAGGCTGCTCACAAGCATCGGAACAGAAAATAGTAGAAGGAACTGACCCAAGTCGAAAGAAACAGCCTTACCCTCTTTTATACCCCCAAGCGAAAAACCGTCGCAGTCAGAAACAATTCCACCAGGGTTTGCTGGACCGACGACCCTTCCCTGTGGCATCTCCAATGAGGGTTATCTGGCCACGTGTTCCACAACCATACCCCCCACAAAACCGCCTTCACTCTTTATGCACCTTTCTCTCACCTCTGCAAAACTCGCATTCTCCTTCAGGCATTTCCTTTACTGACTCCAATCTCACTTTTTTCTTCGGCTCCCTGCCGGCTGATCCACAGCACATTCACATAATATCGTTAGCCAACACGCATCTTCTCTTTCCACAAGCAAACCATCTCAAGTACTTCTTTATTCCTCCATACGATTTAAATATTAATTTATATAATATTATGTAATATATATATTATATATATATATATATATATAATATATTATTATATTAACATATAATATATATTATATATCAATAATATATATATTTATATTATTACTATAAATTATATATAAAATATAATTAATATATCATCATATTATTATTATATTAATATTATATTATATATAAATATTCAATCTAAGGGTGTCAACCATACTGCTAATTTTGAGAGTGAAGTAAAGAAGGCACCAAGAGGCAGCTATCCTCCCTGGGGATCGTGCCCCACCAATTCCCAGAGATCTACAACATGCCGAAGATTACAGATCACCGCCATACACACAACACATTTGCTGATCCTCCTCTATATTACCCTTTTACTATACCTCCTTCCTGCTGGATGCCAAGAACTAGGATATAATATTTGTGGTTTAATAACCATGTACTTAACAAACCTGTTAATATACTTAATAATATAAATTATAATATATACTATATATAATATTAATAGATTAATAATTAATTATTATTATTATATAATATATATGATAATAAATGGCACTATATATAGCTGTGTGACTATGCAATATATATATCTTATATATTATATATTAATATATTTATATATAATATATATAAATATTTATATATTATATTATATATATACTAATATTATAATATATTTATATAATATATTAATATATTATTATATATTTGCTGTTGTACTAAGAAGTTATATCTATAAAATTTTTGAATGTATTTTATGTACGTATTTATAATAATAATATATATAATATATTATATATATATATATAAGTTATTATTATATTTAATTTTCCCAATAACACCTGGTAACTTTGGGTAACTCTGGGTAACTCTCAGATTATCGACAGTTAGTTTAGTTTTGATTATGTAAACCTGTAACCATCGTCAACACGAAGAAGAGGAATTTAGATAAAACCTTTATCAATTTATAAGGTTCGATTCTTCAGTTCGTGATAATTATATTATCCATTATTCTTTATTTAATATTTTATTATCATTATAATTTATTTTATTATTCTATATGATTATTCAGTGTTCTCTGCTCTCTGCTCTCTTCTCTCTCTAGTATATAAGTTATTGCAATACGCCAATTGTTATATTTTTTTACTTTTACATTTATTTATCATGTGTAATGTGTTGGCTGTTTCTAATTTTTTTATTTTTTTATTTTAAATTGTTCAATAATTTATTTAAGCTTTACTAACAAGCGTTAATGACGAAGTATTCTTTTATAGGTGTTGTAATAAGAAATCGGGAAATCCCAATTTTCACTATTAAAAATATTAAAAAAACAGATGGAGTTTAAATTTATGTTTTTATATTTTTGACTTTGTATCTTGCGATTCTTCTATTTACTGGAGGAAACATAATAGTCGCTTCGTCGTTACTCAACAAAGTATAATGTTAGGTTACTTTATTTCATAGAAGGACTTTTATTCTTGGGTGTTTAGATATTGGGGAAAATAAAGTATCTTTTAAACTTTTAATGAGATTTTGGAAAAATTGTTTTCAGTTAAGAGTTCATTATTATTTTTCTAAATGAAATAAATTACTCGGGATTTAAGGATTGATCTGGTCATTGAAGAATTATTTGCTTTATCGATTTAAAGTATATTTATTTTTAGAATTGATTACTAGTTCTCTCATCTTCACTTTTTAATTTTTTTAGTGCATTCAATTTTTAATTTTTTTGTAAAATGTCTAGCTTGGTACATCCATTGTGCCAATAATCATATAGAGCAGAGATGGCCATATTGTGCTATTACTAATCGACTCACATAAAAATATTTCAGTCGACACCTATTAAATTCGTCATTAACACTTCAAGTACCGCCACGAGAATGAAATGGGTAGAGTAAATTTACGCACTTTCAAAACTTATTAATAGAAATTCAATTAGTAATGTAATAGGCAAGAGAAAATAAAATATACAAAATTAATATATGTATATATATAATATATAAATATATATTTATAATTTCTATACATTCCATAATAATTTAAATTTAAAAACTTTAGCGTATACAGTTATAATAATATTCATATTATTAATAATAAGATATATATACTATTAGAAATCTAAATTTTAAATAGGCATAATAAATTCTTATGATAAATTTCCAAACAACTATGCTAATTTTTATTTCTTCAATCCTTTGGTTTAAACCACTTCAACGATTCCTTCATTGTTATCTCTATCTGTTCTTTCTCTTGGAATAGTCATCTGTAAGGATTGGCAATCGCCAATGCGAAGATACGTTTAGCTGTTAGAGTCAGTAACTTGTTGATTTTACTGTCTTACTTCTTTATCTACTTCAGAATGAGTGAGTCCTGCTGTATACGGATCCCTTGGAGATCACATAATGTACACAATGAAGAGATGTTCTCTAGCAAAACGATATTACCTTGCACTTTTACTTGAACTATAACTATATAAACCTCTATATATTTCATTGTTTTATTCTCACAGGGACGTGCTATGTATCTGTGAATATCTTAGACTCAGACTCTCTTGCAACCTTAATTTATTCTGGAATTTGCAAAATCTTTTTTGTGCACTATTCCCTATCTCCTTAGGAAAAAATAAACGTTTAAATCCTTTCCAAACTCTTCAATTTTTTCAAATAACTTCCTTGCATTATCATGTTCCCTGCACTTTCTCTAGTTATTTGCCGATGCCATCTTTATCTATTTCTTAAAGTTTAATTTTTCGCTCAAATCTTTGAACTTTATTCTTACTGTAGAGATTCGGAGCTGTTCTCTTTTCCAATCTATCTGCTCATTGCCTAGCATCCGTAATTTCTTTTAAAAACGATTGCCTTGTTTCTCCTAAGCTTTAGACGTAGATAGCATCGTGACTAATGCGTTACCCCCCTATCTATAGTTCTTTTTAAACTAGTTCTAACAGCTTTACCTTATGGTGGGAAACCAGTTCTCTTGTCTTTTAATTCACCTTTCTTCCATCTAGAAGTACGTTTCAATCTGTCCAAGAGTCCTTCTAATCCTTAAACTACACCTATTCCTCAAACATCCACTCCTAAAAATTATTTCAATAATATCGTTAATTGAATTTTAGCCATCTTAACGATAATGTATTCACCCAATTGCCAATACAAACTTACGCCCGCACAGTTTATAACAATGCTATACTGTTCTTCCTTGCTCTCTTGTTCTTGGTTCTCTGCTATCATCCTTCGGTGGAATCTAATGATTATGCACTAGACAGTCCACTTCCCTTATTTTGACTTCTATCCTTTCCGAATCCGTTCTGTCTCTCTACATTACTATCCATTTCGTACAATTCACTATCAAAATTTCCCAACTTAATTGAAGGAAGGCAAAGTTATTAGTTATTTTTCAGCAATAGACAAGCACAAACATTTTGAAATATTTTCAAACAAAGATTAGGACTTCCCTTTAAATCACAAATTTTTATAAATAACATAATTAAGAAGTTACATTATTTATATAAGGGATTTAAAGTGTTTACATAGGTTTTTGTAAGGTATAACAGTTTTTGACACGGCAATAGACGATGCATAACATTCTTTTTTAGACTTCTTTCAAGTCGTATTTAAGGACATTCGTGTAATTATGTCGTTTCAAACAGCTCCTATACAAAGTAAATTTTGATTTAAAAAGAAATAGTGAATTAATTTTTTTTAAGCTCGTAATTGTATAAATTTTTGTTATAAGGGCATTTACTTTTGGAAAACTCAAGATCAGGAAAGTTTTCTTTTTTTCTTTTATATTTCTTTAGAAATGTTAATCCAACCCAACACCAAGTCTATCTACTGTAAATATTTTAATTTTGACCTGTAAGTCATTGCTTTGCGCTTTACTGGATAATAACTACTATGCAATTATACCAACATAACTGTAATTGTGTTGATTTTTCTTCTAATACATTGTATATACATCCTTTAATGAATGTATTCAAAGATACTACAATCATCATAAATCTGGAAACATATGAAGAAAGCTGGGAGATTTCTGTCATATGCTTTCATTTTTATCACCCTAATATTACCTGTACCTTCCAGCTTTTAACATTACATGTTGAAACCTGAAAAAGTTAAAGATTGAAACTACCACACTGATATTCTTGAGTAGGTTCTCTACAAGGCTTCTTGTATTGTTGGTTAGGTTTTCTATCGTCCTTGAGTTGTGATAATCTAAAACAGGATGGTGTAGAACTTTGTAACAGAAGACAGTTACATACTTTGTTATGTTCTTCAAGTTTATTTTTTATAATAAACAAAAAATAAAATTATAAACAGCATTATGCGTTTATAAGTTTACCATAATTACGTTTATCATAAAATTATATCTTAGATGAATGAAAGATAATGTAAACTTCAGTATCAAACTCCATGTCCCACAGGGCAATGCAGTACAAACACTGTATTATTAAAAAAAAAACTACCATTTAATTTATTAAATAATTTCATATTTATATATATATATATAATATATAATAATTATATTATATAATATATATAATAAGATATATATATAATATATATAGTATATTAATATATATAAATATATATTATATAATTATATATATAATATATATATATATATATATTATAATTATATTATAAATTATATATATAGTATAATAATATACTTTATATTTATATAATATATATTATATATATATTTAATATATATATACATATATATCTAAAATAAAGAATTAATCTATCTATCTAAAATTACAGTTCTCTTTATAATGTAAAATAAATTTATTTTCATTAGATCCGAGATGACCCATATCTCATTTATAGTCTTAGAAATCAAGCGAGACTATAATATTGTTTCTTTTCCTCATTTTGATATGTTGTGAAAGAAAATTAATAGATATTACTTATATGAAGGAAGCAAACAAATACTTAATAAATTACCTTATGTATCTAATTTAGTATTCATTGATTAAAGTTTTCTTTAGAAAAATATTAGATATGCATGGAATTATTAATTAAATACTCCAATCCCATTACAGCACATAGTGGAACCCAAAAGACTAAATAAGATTTAAAAAACAACTTTCAACAATAAATTTATCTGATTTAGCAATATCAGTTAATATTTTAAATAGAATTAGTTATGTAAGAATTTAATGTACAATAATTACATCTGAAAGAATATTAAAAAATAAATAAATAAATAAAAAAATCTTTGTATAAATAAAAATACTTTATATTGGGGCAATCCTTGTCACCTCGCAGTTCTCAAAATCTTTTTGATTTTAAAGACTCATTTATTCATTATCTTTCCTTTATTGATCATAAGATTATTATTATTATTATTATTATTATTATTATTATTATTATTATTATTTATTATTTATTTATTTATTTATTTATTTATGTAACAAAGAAAAAATACTTTTTAAAATAAAATTTTGCTGTGTTGACAAACAGAATTGATCAAGATTAAATTTTAGATGCTAGATGAGACTTCAAAAGTGTTAAATACTTTTATTTTTACTTTCTACTTAAAAATTTTTCTGCTGTCAGATCTACCTTAGTAATACTTAACATAGTGGTGGGAATTATGGGTAAAGGAAAGTACCCAGTTTTATATTCAAGATCATTTTCAAAGTACTATGCCTTGTACAGGTTTCTTGGATGATAAGAGTTAGTTAATTAGTTGCCACTGAACCTCTATCCCATGAATTTGGGGGGGGGGAGGAGCGGGTGTTCATTACCTACTGTAGTAGGGTCTTCATCAGGGCAAATTGTGTTACATGTATTTTCTAACTAAGTGGATTAGAATGAAAAGATTATCTAGGCTTGATAGCAAGCCCTGCTTCGACTGAACGCATTTGGAAATTCTAGCCATCGTGGAATTGGTTTCGCATCCAAATGAGCGGACCTCATGCTAGAAGCATGAAAGAGAGAGTGATTTTGTATATTATAATGGATTGTTCTGTTATTTGTGTTTTTAGTGATGCGTGGGTATTGAGATTTGTGTAATTCACTATTTTGTAAGTTAATTCATTATTACAGAAAATTTCCTACTGACGACAATTTTTTTTTGGTGTCCACTCAGATAGCCAGACCGAGATTCGAACTCTCGCGAGAGGAAAATTACGAAATTTAGACGAGAAAAGACTTGTTTAGTTTACTGAGCTATCATTATAAGAATTTTATTTCGGGAAAAAGGATATTGGAAAGGTTTTGGATATCACTTTGTAATTATTGACATATATTACACTAGGACATAAATCGAAAACTTTTATTGGAGTCTGTGATGTCGTGTATGTTAATTCATCTGTGTATTTGGTCGGTTAAAAATGTTAAATACCAGGATGGAGTTGAAAGTAAAATATTTGTTAGCATGCCACAGGTAGTTTGAACAAGTAAATCAAATGTTGTTGCCAAACATTCATTGTTAGTTGTTATTTGTTAATTAGAGGTACGTAATAAAATGAAATGGAAGTCCCTATTGAGGCAAAGTGATAATCACATTTTGAAGGTATCCTTTAAATTGAAAAGAAAATGATAATTGTTATGAAAGAACCTATGGTTTCTTTTCTCAAAAAGTTCAAAGGATTGAAAGAAAATTTGCAAGCAAGAAAGTCAAATATAATGTGTTAGTGAATTTATAGAAATTTAAATTATCTAATGAAGTAGAGTAAGATGTCGAAAATCCTCTCTTTATTTTATATTACGGAAATACAAATTGCCTTGATTGACAGAAGTAATTAATTGATATTCTAGTGAGAGACTAAATGAAAGAAACTTTAAATAATTACTAGCGAAGTCATATAAATATCCCTATACCAAGAAGGTGGAACTAGAATTGGATAGACTAATGGGAATTTGAACATAGAGTACGTATGTGATTGCTTGTAGCGTAACATTATGCCTTTTGAAGCCAACATTCTCTCTTCGAAATTTGACAAATCTTGAGCAATGTGTTAGATGATATCAGCTCTCACTCAGTTTTTCTTATTCATATATGAATCATTTGTAGAATAGTAATATTACTCCTGAAAAAAATTGTTAATTTTGATTATTTTTATTACTGGGAATTAACAGTTGTCTTACATTCCGATTAGCATGTAGTGAATTTTCTTTTAGTAATTTTTATGTAATTTTTTACTGACAAACTGTTAGGGCTTCTTTCTGTTCAAACTCTTTATTATCCTCCAATGATACGTAAATAATATACAGGATATATATATAATATAATTTTATATATAATATATATTATATATATATATATTTATAATATATTATTATATAATATTATATATATATTATATTATATATATATTATACGAATATTATATATATATATATATAATTTATATCTATAGTATAGTTCTTATATATATACTCGCCTACATGATTAGCAGGTTTTCTCTACTACTATCCATATACTTTTTATTTATAAGATTCTTCCATTGCAGAAATTACGTATGTAATTTTACTGCTACAATATTAAAATATACTATTGTAGAGTAAAGGTTACTATTAATTGTTGTTATTTAGTATAACAAAAAAACGGCTAAGTATACTTTTATTAATGAGAAACCCCAGTTCCTTTGTTATTGAATATTATTCTTTCTGTTATTACTATCATATTTTTTATTATTATTGAATTTCGATGAATTATTGTATTTCAGTATTAGTATCGTATACTAATTTATTGGTATTAGTATTGATTATAGCAATACTAATACTGATTTGTATTGTAATAATAACAATATATTATTTTAATAATATCAATGATCTTGTTGTCTAATAACAATATTATTTTGCTTATAACTTAAAAGAAAATTTTTTCTCCTCTTTTTTTTAACTAGTAAAAAACTAATAATTTTTATACTTCATTACTAGTAATTATTAGTATTTTCAAGCTCTGTAAGGGTGTTAATTGTAAAGTTTTTACCTCTATCCTATGCATCGTAAAATATTATAAGTATTAATCTTCATTTACTTTTAACGTTTACAATTTCTTCAATAATGGTACTTAAGGAGAAAATGATCTATATAAAAGAAGTTTATTATTTATTTATTTCATTATTGTTTTATATTTATCTGTTAACTTGTGGAATCTCTGTAATATATATAATATATTTATTAGTATATATATACTATAATATATATTAATGTATATAATTTTATTTATATAATATATATATATATATATATTAAAAGTTTATTCGATGTTTATATAATAAATTAATTATTAATTTTGTGTAAAAGTTTTTCCTTTTCAGTTATAAACTGCCAAAAAAATATTTTGCGACTTCTCATATTAATGCTACTAATATACCCACTACTACTACTGCTTCTTACTTCTATTCATTATTTTTACTACAGATTTAATTTTTAAGTTACTTGAAAGTAACCTTGAAGCAAAAGAAATTATATAAATAAGCATACAACTATTATTCCAATACTTAATGCTTTTTTTATTAATATTTGAAATATACTAACAGATTTATTGGAAAGGAGGTACGTCTTTTTCTTAATATATTTATTTTTTAACTAATCAAGATATTTATTTTCACATCATTTTGTTTAAGTATGTTTTTAGGCTTATCTATATTTGAGGTAGAATATTTAAGTAATAGGTTCCCAAGCCTTTTTGGGTGGGCGACATTTTGAACATAATTATTGAGAGCAACTTTGCATAACTTAAAATTGAAGAATCTTAGGAACAGACTTTGATTGAAACTATTACTTTTATCACAGCGTTTTGGTTATTGTGAATTTAACGTGAAAATGTTGAAATGATATAATGAGTTAAAAATGATAAGATTACTATTAAGATCTTCAGTAATTATAAATCGCTTAAAATTATTTAATTTAGCCAATCCTTTAAGCATTTATGTGGAAGGCTGCATACTGCTGTAACACTTTGAAATATCATTTGTTTGTTCACTTGTTTTCCAGTTTTTGATAAATTTCAGTATGATCTCTGTGACTTATTTTTGAATATGGTTATATAATTTTAATTTTAAGAATTATTCCACTCTTAAGTAGACCATTACTTAATATTGAATTTAAAAATTAATCCTTTCAATTAGCAACATAATTCACAATGGCAAGTGAGAATAAGAGAATGAGTAAATCGCATGTATATACTAGAATTACCGGTCGGTGTAATAATCAAGAACGGAAGCGAGATGTGATTGACTGGGAATGGTATGTGGTATGGAAGTTGTGTAGTAAAGCTTTTATGGAGGGCATAGTTCCGAAAGATTTTAGAAGAGCAGTAATATTACCCTTATATAAGATAACAGCAACTGTAGGAACTATAGGGGAATTAGTTTATTGCGTGTTGTAGATAAGACATATTCTGGTATTTTGGTTGAAAGAGTGACTGAAGGACTCATTTAGTAGTGGTAAAGGATGTGTAGATCAAATTTTCACATTGAAACACATGATTGAGAAAATGAGAGAAAAAGAAGAAATTATTTTTAGGTTTTATGCACTTGCAATAAGCGATGACACGATCAATATGAAAGGTCTGTGGCAAGTGATATATGGTGTTGGTGGTAGGATTTGGATGGTATTAAAGTATATGACAATAGTGAAGCGTGTGTAAGAATTAATAGAGTTGAAAGTGAGTGGTTTGATATTAATAGTAGAGTGAGGCATATGGATGAGGTGATGAAAGAATTAGAGGTAGGGGAAGGGGTTAGACTGATGGAAAAAAGAAAAGAGGTGCCCTGCTTATTGTACGCAGATGATTTGGTTTTGTGTGGCGAATCTGGAGAGAGAGAAAATTGGTAGAGGGGTTTGGCAGTGTGTGTAAAAGGAGTGGTTTGAAAGTTAAATGTAGATAAAAGTAAGGTGATGTAGGGAGTGAGGAGAGTCCGCTGTGCTAAGTCATGTTGGATGACGAGCATTTGGAACAAGTTTCTAAGTTTAAATATTTAGGTTATATGTTGGATGAAAAGAGAACGAATGATGCAGAGTGTAGTAGAAAAGTTGTGAAGGAAGTAAGGTGGCTGGTGCAATTGTATCCTTGGTGAATACAAAAGGACAGTCTTGAGTGTGCTAGGGTTTTACATGAAGGTATGTTACCGGTGTTAATGTATAGCAGTGAAACTTTGGTGTGGAATAAGATGTGTAGATCTAAGGTGCAATGTCCAGATGGACAATCTTAGGGACGTGTTAGGTGTGAGAAGAATTGATAATGAGGAATGAACGTGTTAGGGAGTTGTTGGGTATGTAGAAGGGCGTAAATGAGATAATAAACTAGGGTATAAAGATGGTTTGGACATATTTAAAGGATGGATGGCAGTCGGTTGGCTAAGCGGATGCAATGTAGTGAATGTGCCAGGAATAGACGAGCTGGGAGACTGAAGAAAAAGTGGATTGAGTCAGTAAAGGAATGGGAGTGTGGCAGAGGTGAGAAGATAATTTGCATAATAGAAGTGAATGGCGGGATTTTGTGAGGGAGTATGTATGGTCGTTTGTCGCCTGGTCCAAGGGATAAACCCTACGTTGACGAGATACCATATTGAGTCCGTTGCAGTCTTGTGAAGTATTAGAGTGGATTTTTTTTTACTGGGACGAGCTCTCACTTAAGGGTAGGGGGTGTGGGGCTTCCCTTTCGACTAGCATCGTTGTTGTACTTTTCTGTTTCGGTGTATGTTGCGCATTTTACCCCCAATCTTGGGGGAAGGAGGTAATATGATAATAGCCAATATTGTAGATTTCTGAAACTTTGTGTTAATTTTGACCAGTAATATTTTCGCTTTTAAATAATATTGCATTAGCAATGTTCATTTCTTTTAAATTTGAACATTTATTATAAGAAAAATTAGAAATAATCACTACCCATCAATTATTTTGCCAATTTATGTATACCACCGGATTTTAGGTAATTTTGGCGTAGGTTTTCGAGTACTCATATACAGATATGCTTGAAGACATGAAGTTTTTGCTAGTTTTGCTGTTTTATTTTTGTATTTTAAATATATATTGTACATTTAGAATTAAAATTGAGAGTAAGCAGTTGTACGAGAAATTAAATTTATTTAATATTGTCAAACGTAAACAAATACAAAAAAAAAGTTTTGATATCCATAGAACTGTTCTCTTTTAGCTGCTCACTGACGCCTCTAAGATTTACTGGAAATATATTTAGTTTGTTGAGAAAGTGAAGTTTAATACTTTTTGGCATAACCCAATCACTTATAGATGAATACAAGTAAATCATTAACAAGATTTTATAGTTTTCAGGTAGTTAAAGCAATCCATTCAGTTAGCATACTGTTGCTTGAGTCATTGATGTGCAATGGTAATAAAGTTACCTTTTCTCGATCCACCAATAGTTTGTGTACAATGTTTTATCTCCATTAATTTTCCCTTATTGACTATTTTCCTTTTAAATAACTAAGTTTTAGCTTTGACATAGCTATCACAATCAAAAGCAGTAATTCTTTTTATTGGCCAAAAAGAGAAAGTTCATCATTTTCATTTCAACGCAAATTGCCCATTTATGAATTGATTTATCATCTCTTGCATTTATTTATTTTTATATTTTCCTTCTTGAACTAGTCCAACAAGGATTGGGTCATGTTCAGACTTTTCTACTTCCGATTGATATTCAATAATTTGGATTATATAGAGTTCACTACATTCAAAATTCCTTTTATATTAGGACATTTACCAAAATCCTTCTCTATTACATATTGCAAACATTTTTCTTTCTCTATCAAGATTTTGATATTTTTCTCCCAGGATGAAGTTGAAATTTTTAATAGAATCTAGAAGGTAATAATTTTGATGACAATTTGTTTAGTAAATCGTTCAGTTCATGCTAATTAAATCTACGAAGTCCCAGGTGAAAAAAGATTATTCAAAATTTCCATCGATATCAGAGTGGAGCTCGTTAAACACTTCCAAATATCTATCTTCTGTGTGTGTGTTGAAAGCTCCATGAAAATAGGAGCAGAATTTCATCTGAGTGAGGAACTGCTCTAGATTAGGGTACTTGATTTTTTTTAAATATTTTCTGAATTGAAGCCAAAATTCTTCACATTGCAAAAGTAGCAATTAATTATCTGAAAGGTTTTGGGGCTTTCGACATCTATAGGAATGCCAAACTTCAAATCTTTTTTCTTTTTTATTTCATTTGTCCATTGTCGAAATTTTCTCCAAAAGTTTAACAAATAAGGTGAAGGAACCAAGTTTGATCTCCATGCTTAACTTTAACATGGACCAAATAGGCCTTTTCTTTAACAACATTGAGGTACTAAAATGTAATAAAAATCATCTGAATAATTTCTTAAAGCAGAAGACATGATGGTTATAAAAATACTCTTCATTCATTAGCTCTTGCAAGTACCAACCAACCAGCTGAAGTAATTTGTTCCAAAATCCATCATGTGGAGAGAACGATAACGTCTCACACTTGAAACACTACTGAAACAATTTTAATACCCAATCCACAAACTTGTATTTACATCTTACAAAATGCTTCAGGGGGATTTTGGCCGTAACATTTTCGCACTTAAGGTTGTGGGGAAGCTTTCTTCGACTTGGGTCAAATTCTTTTACTTAACTATTTAGTTTCAGGTGCATGTTGCGCATCCCACCTAAATCTTTGGGGAAAATGGAAGATAAAGAAAGATTATGATTAGCAAATTAAATGTTAATTTTTGAATCTACATAACTTTTTTTTTATCAAGAAATAAGCTTTATAATTAAATCAATACCGATTGTAGTATTTTCTGGGAATAATTTATTAATTATTTAAGGAAAGTTACATAGGGTTAGGTCCAATATTGGCTATGGGAATTTCCAGTTTTAGTCCCAAACTGAAAATGGACAATTTTCTTAATATTCAAGTGATTTTGACCAAACAAATGCAAACTGCAGCTTTTCTGACCTATAAAACGTTGATTTCCATTGTTTTTCGGTTTCTATTAATTTCTTTTGTATTTTTATTTTTGGACAAAAGGGGAGTTCTCATCCTTCAATTTTTTCGAAATGGCTTGAAAATTGAACTATACAAAGATGAGTCTATTACCTACCTAAAGATTTACACAGGCGTTTGGTTGGGTTTTGACACCAGATCTCGGCAATGATCGAATTCGGAACCCAAATTTTTTTTTTGGTTTTGAAAATGAAAAATTTTGATTTTTTTTTTCTGTTCATTCGATCATGAAATTTTCAGAGCATTTGTAGTCGGGGAGATACATATTTTTTTATTTAGATTCTATTTTGGTATATGCAACAGTTTTTCCTCTGGGCACGGATCAAAGTTTGAAAAAAATTGTTTTGGGAAATTTAAAAAAAAAAAAATTATCTAAATAAAAAAGGGGTATCACCCCCCCGACTATACGCCTTAAAATTTTATATTGATTGGATAAGTAGAAAAAAAATAATCAATATTTCACTTTTCCCCCCCAAAAAAACTATTTTTAGGAAAGTGAAATGTTGAGATAATTTTTTTTCTACTTCTCTAATCAATATCAAACTTTCAGGGCGTATATAGTTGGGGGAGATGCACCTATATTATTTAGATCTCATTTTTTGTATACTCAAAAAAAAATTTGTTTAGAAAATTTGTTCCATGCCCAGAGACAAAACTGTTGCATTTACAATATATATATATATATATATATATAATATATATATATATATATATACTAATATATATATGCTATATATATATATATACTATATAATATATAATATATTATATATATATATTATATATATATATATATATATATATATACATACTAGATAAAAAATATGTATCTCCCCCGACCACAAATGCTCTAAAAATTTCATGTTGATTGAATGATCAGAAAAAAATTATCGCAATTTTTCATTTTCAAAACAACCAAAAAAAATTGGGTGCAATATTCGACCATTGCTAAGATCTTGTGTCTTTAGATGGATTATCTTTTCTTAGTTCAAGTTTTAAAGTCATTTCGAAAAAAAATTGGAGGACGTGAACACCTTTTTGTAAATAACATAGGTTCAAAAAATTAAAATATCAAGTAAATCAATAGACAGAAAAAAGAAAATACACAAAATCTACATTTTAGAGGTCAGAAAAAAGCTAGTTTGCTTTTTATTTGGTCATAATTGACTGAAAATTGACCATATCCGGTTTGAGGCTAAAAGTGAAAAGCCACATAGCCAAAATTATACCGTCCCCTTATTAAGCAAGTGCGATGGTAAAACAATCTTAGACTTGTTCAAAGACATTATACTACTGCAGTTTTAGTTGGCTTGATTCATTATGTTTCCCTTATGAGGTTTTAAAAGGTTACATTTTTTTTCACTGCATTATGTATTTAGTAATAGTAGAGGTTTTTCAATTTTAGTCAGTATTACTAGTGAATGGGACGATGCATAAATTAGTTTCCGAATTCAATACAGATTGGAAAATTACAGAATTTCCAATATCAATTAAAAAAAATTTGCAGATTTTTTCCGATTCTAGATGCAGATTCCTGTTCATCGTATTCTGCCAAAATAACTTCCGATTCTATATAAAAAAAAAATCCTTTTCCAATGATGATTCCGATTCTTCATCCCATCACCATGACAGGTCTTATCACGAAACCCTTAATCCATTTGATAACTGTTGTCAAAATTTCAGATATTTATCAAAGGTTTGAGTAAAAAAATGTGCGTATTAAATATCTTAAATTCTGTGCTGATTTTATTAATACATTTCTTTTATTTACAGCGATGATGGAGAAAATTTCCAAGATCGCGGGATGCAGACTTTGGATGGTGGTAACAAATTTCTTGGAAGGAGTAAGAAAGATGAATTTCAGAAAGAACTCCAAAAGATGATTAAAGAGAAAGAAAAGAAAGACAAAAAGAGGGAGAAAATGGAGAAGAAAGAACAAGCTGATACATTAAAAAGAAAGACAAAAGAGCAAAAGAACATGACAAATGAAGATCATAATAAAGACAATAAAGATGATGATAAAAATGAGGAAAATAGTAAGGAAGTTGAATGTCAGGAAGATCCGCGAATTGGAACATTTGCCAGGGTCTCGGCACTCTTCAAGTTCAGTAAACTTAACAGATCGAATCAGCAGCGAGCTTCGTACAATGAAGAAGGGACCGAGAAACTCGATAACGATCAGTCAATCAAGGATAATCCTAAAGATAATCTTAATCCTAAACCTGATAATGACATTGCATCTTTTCCACCATCCAAAGAGGATAACGACATTGTGACTTTTCCTTCAGAGTCTATTGAAAATAAAGTGTCCTCTGCTCCCCTACCAATCGAAAATAAAGTGTCCCCTACTCCCCCACCAATTGCAAATAAAGTCTCCTTAACTCCACCACCACTACCCCCAAAACCAGGGCCTAACTCACCAATAATGAAGAATTTGGGAACTAGAGTGATTAATGTTATAGAGATATTATAAGGTAGCTGGTACGCTGATATTGATTTTCATTAACTTTGTGATGTGGTGTGTTATCAAAAGCTTTAATTAGTTAATTTTGTCTTAAATTGTGTTTATAAAATAGTAAAATCAATTTTCGCCCCATTTTGTTTTTGTTCCTTTTGAAGATTGATTATGTATCCTAAATTAAGATATTTAGAAAGAGGAAGTATGTAGACAAATTATTATTATTATTATTATTATTATTATTATTATTATTATTATTATTATCATCTTCCTCCTCCTATTCCCAGATTGGGGATGAGATGTGTAGCATACACCGAAAAGTAGAAGAAGAAAATGACGCAATGACCCTCTTTATACCCCCAGTTAGAAATAAATCATCGCAATCAGAAAAATCCACCCTGAGGCTTCACGAGACTGCGACGGACCCCCACTGTGGTATGTGGGGTTCATCCCCTGGGCAATGCCCACAACCATACCCCCTCACAAAACCCCGACATTCACTCTTATCATGATCTTTCTTCTAGCCTCTGCCAAGCTCACATTGATCTCCTTCAGGCATTCCTTTACCGACTCAATCCACTTTTTCTTCAGTCTTCCAGCCGGTCGATTCCTAGCACACTCACCACTATACACTCGCTTAACCAACCGACTATCATCAAATCTCAGTGTACTCTCGTTTATTCTCTCATTTACGCCCTTCTTCACACTAAACAGCTCCCTAATGCATTCATTCCTCATTTTATTAATTCTTCTCACACCTAACACTCCCATAAGATTGTCCATCTGAACACTTATGACCTTAGACTTATACACTCGTATTTCAGACCCATTACGTTTACACTACATAACATTAAACACAGGTAAATCCAACATACCCCTCATGCAAAACCCTAGCTCACTCAAGACTTAATCCTTTCACACCCACCAAGGATTTAATTTTACCAGCCACCTTCATACCATTTACAACTTTCCTATTAAATTCTGCATCATCCGTTCCATTTTAATCCAACATATATCCTAAATATTTAAACTTTGATATTTGTTCCAGTTGCTCACCATCTAACATGACCTCACACTGCGAAATCTCCTTACTTTACTACCATAACTTACTCTTATCTACAATTTACTTTCAAACCTCTATCTACCAATCCTCTCCAAACTCTCTTTCAGATTCACCATCACAAATCAAATCATCCGCATATAATTAGCAGAACACACTCTACTCTCTTCCATTCTCCATCAGTCTAACACCTTTCCCTGTCACTCCCACCTAAGTTCTTTCATAATCCTATCCAAACACAAATTAAATAATCAGGGAGACATAACACATTCCTGCCTGAATCCCCTATTAATATTAAAACCACATTACTTTCGGCTCCATTTATTCTTACACACGCTCACTATCGTCATACATACCATACTTTTGATTTCGATTACAGAACACACTCCTACTCACGAACGACCATTTATATCACTAACACCTGCCACAGAGCTTCCTATTAACCTTAACCAGCTCCTGTTGCAAATCCATAAACCTAAATAACAATTTACTCTTCGTATTTTTTCTCATTTTCTCAATTAATTGTTTTCAATGTAAAAAGTTTGATTTCCACACATCCTCTACAACTTCTAAATGCACCTTGTTCTTCACCAATCAGTTCTTCAGTCACTCATCGTACACTTTCAACCAAAATATCAGCATATATCTTTTCTATAACACTCAATAAACTAATTCCCCTATAGTTCATCTTATCCCCCTTACCCAAATATAAGGGTACTATTACCGCTCTCATGCAATCTCTCGGAACTATACCCTCCATAAACGCTTTGTTACACAACTTCCAAATTCATTCAATCACCATCTCGCCTACATTTGATCATTTTACCAGTAATTCCATCTTATACTTTCAAATTTCTTCAACTTTCTCACCCTTCCCATTTCCTCCTCCCTACTAATTACCTCATCCCCAGAATACCCATTTTTTCTTGCACCACCAAACCCACAGGAGGAATATCATGATGATCGAATGCCTTCTTAGTGTTAAGCTCAGAGATGGCAAAAATAACATCTTTAGAAGAAATTAAAGCATTCATAAATAGGGTGGAGGAAGAGGAATAGTTCCGGAATCGTCTAAGGTGGAATTAGAAGCAAAGATTAGAACTAATTGTTTATTTAGCTTTAGCGGAAGGTAGTACAGCTGGTGTGCCGTTGAAAGATACTGGAGGAGGGAAAGAGGGAGAATCAGAGTTAAAGTTAACATTTTTTTACAAACCCAGAAAGAACGTGAGAAAGAGGAACCAGTATGATAATTAAATTTTCTACGGAGAAAATAGTTTTTATGGTCACGTGGAATAGATTTTGCAAGATTCCGAGATAGAATACATGTTGCGTGAGTTTTTAAGAGTTTGAAAACAAGGGCAATTTCTGAAGGTAGCGCCCATGTGGCGAATAGGAAGAGAACAAGCAGAAGTAAATCAATGTTTGTTAGGTTTAGTTGAAGGGAAAGAATTTGGAAATGCACGCCTCCATGCCAGAGAGAGAGAATCACCTCGGTAATGCGCGCAGCACACTCCGAGAGAGACCCTTCCCAGGTAAGCAGTAGTTATTCCATGGGAAATCAAAAGTACTACCGCAAGTTCGACCACTTCGCAGCACGGAAGTACCAAAAGTCGCATAATAATAATTAAAAAAGTAACAATAATAATTATAAAAAAGTAATAATAATAATTATAATAATCCTCTTCCTGCATGGGTCTTCAGTCCACCTTACACTTCTTCCCCATGAATAAGGGTACAGGAGAAAAACCGGTCTTTTAGTGACGCTCTAAGACTTTGCTGCCAATAGTAGGGGAAATCACCCATACCTATCGTGAGTTAACCGGGAGTGAGTTGTTACCTTGCACTTTGGTTGTTATTAATCCTCTGCGGCTCAACAGGGTAAGTTATATAGGTTCCGATGCGTGTGGCTTACACAATGGGGTGGGGGTGGGAGGGATAACACCCGAATCGGTAATTGGAGTTCGAGACGTTGGTTCTTCCGAGGCCACATCCACAGCCTTCCTTACGGAGTGAGGTCCGGGAAGTTGTGCGAGTCTCTGTTTTGTGGAGGACTACTACCCTTCCTTAAGAAATATACGCTTTTCCCTCTGCGTTCTACCTTTTCTTTTAAACCTTTTGTTTCAATTTATGTTTATTTTCTAATTAGTTTTTATTTTGGGGGTTTTAGTACTTTTTTTATTTGAAGTTAATTTTATGTGAAAATAGCTATATATATAGTATAATACATTATTGTAATTTCAGAAGAACGTTGCACAATTACCCTTCTGTCGGCGTTCCCCACCTGACCCCATCTCTGCGTCCCTGTTTTACTCCTAGACCAGCATGTGTGTTTTCCGCTTGCTTATTCCTTTCTATCTTACACCCGGGAATAGTCCTCTATATAATTAACGATAATTCAGTGATTCATTTAGTGATCCTTGATTTACTATGTTGTAATTTAAAAATTTATTGTATATATTCTTATGGGTTGATTATTTCTGATGTAATATTTTACCATTATTATACTTTTTATGATTCGTTTTTTTTTTTTATTTTTTAGTACTTTTTTGTAAATGTTAAAAATTAAGTAAACATAGTTCGATATTCTGTTAAATTTAAAAAAAAAAAAAAAATTTAAAATAACTGGTACGTAGCTTCGACCATCCCCCGAGGTGGCCCAAAACAGTGAGGCCAATTCTCGAAAAAAGGTGCCCCGTCATAGCCGTCTCAATTAATTTTACGCCATATGCTATCTACCCCTCCCCGGGACTGTCAGCGAACACATCCTTCCCGATATATTACTTATTGCCATCCACCACCTTCAAAAGCTCTTACTAAGCAAAGAACCATTACTCTTATCGATGCACTTGAAAAAAGCTTTAGGAGTTGAAGACCTAAGTCAACATTCACCCAGTCAACTGTTTATGAAGAAATGACTGTATTCTTCCTTCTCTGTTCAAGTTTTACTTTACCCTGGATATCTCAATAGTTTTTCTATTTTTTGTCTATTCCTTAACATCTCTCTTTGGGAACCCACACTACTCTCTTAATTTCCCAACACCCCCGTGGTGAAAATAAATTACACATCGATAAGGCACCTATTTTTCAAATTCTTTAGAACAAGAAAAATACTCGAAAGAATAATATTTGTCTGCCATTTTAAGAAATCCTAAAACCAAAACACAAGAATATTCCCGAATAAAACAAAACAGATGTGATAATCCAGACATTTCATCCTCAAGTCAGAATGATTCTGCAATAAATAAATATATAAAAAATAAACTAAATAATAAGAATATACTATCAAATCTTCTCTATATTACTGCCTGACCTTTAGATCCCTTTTCCCACCTTCAAAGGTTGAAAATAGGGATTTTACAAGCTACGGTGGTCCGTACGTTTAATTCCCAGACACACAGACAGAATATAGCTAATTGATGACATAACGGTAATGGTCAAAATCACCCGAAAATACATCAGTGGGGACACGCATAGATAATAAATCGCACAGATCGACGAGAAGAAGAAGTATTACTTACCTAGTGAAAATTACATCATACAGGAACCAAAAACAATAAGTGGAGGAATCCACTTAGTGCACTACTATCTCTATTATGCCGTTTCGTTGTGTCCATGTATAGTACTTCTCAGAGTAGGTTAGAGTTTAATGCCCACGATTAAAAAAAAAAATGAAGCATGAAGGAATTGACCACATTACACCAGCTCAAAGACAAAATCCTACAAGACAGAAGATAATCGATCCCGACATACACCATAATGCAAAATCAGGAGGGCGTGTGGTATTTTTAAAGAAGAGTCAAAAAAACATTATCCAAATACTACCGCACACAAACAAAAATTTGAGTCTGAATAGAAAAATATACTTCAAAAAAAATCTAAGTGAACATACCAAGCAAAAGATTACTGTAAAGCACAACTACGAACCGCACTGAACTGTCTAACTCTAATATCTACCCAGACTTTATACAAATCAGTCCAAAACAGCCCTTGATCAATCTCCAGTTCAAAATGCCAATCAACAAACCCTACTCCGGAATGTGACTAGTTTTCAATTCGAGAGCCAACAACGAAAGGTTTAAGTTTGGTTTCTTCAGTATATAGTAGTATATGTAGACATTTCTTCCTCGCCCAAAGACACAGTGTCCATTACCCTCCCGTATGAGTTCGCCAAACTCAACCCCGTTAAAGAGCGGCCATAGTGTTCTATCATTCCACGCTCCATATCGTCTGCCCACCATATTCTACTCAAATTTCTGAAAAATGAGAATATATATACACAAAGAAAGATTAATCACCAAGCTAAAGATTATTCTCCAAAATACAAAACATCCGAAATTTTTAAAACAAAACTCATTGACCCCAAATGTAAATAAATAAAAATAAAATTACAATGCAACTCAGAATTTGGAATGGCGAACCTCGTATCATTCGACTCCTATTTCTGAGACGAAAAGCAAGTAGACTTTTCAAGATTGTGCCAAACACATCACAGGCCACAACTATCCTAACAACCCAAACCAGACCAACTCTTGACTAATTCTATCATTTGCAGGATTATTCCAGGTCTTCTGGGAATTCCTCCTTATAACTTCTCCTCCGAATTTCCGTATCTCAGGCACTCCCTTAAAGGAATTCTATGCCTTAGTAGATGAAATGGATTATAGTTCTCAAACTGGAGTCTGATGTGACGATCTCTCTCTCTCCTCCCTCCTTCTCTCTCGCTCTACCGCTCTCGACGCAAAGAAACACCATTTTCTTTTTTGTCAATCTCTCTCTCTCCGGTTTGCTTCTCTCTCTGCTCTCTCTTCTCTCTCTCTCCTCTCTCTCTCTCTCTCTCTCTCTCTCTCCTCTCTCTCTCTCGTCTCTCTCTTCTTCTCTCTCTCTCTCCTCTCTTCTCTCTCTCTTTCTCTCTTTTCTACTTCTCTCTCTCTCTTCTCGTTCTCTCTCTCTCTCTCTCTTCGTTCTCTCTCTCTTCTTCTCCACTACATCTCTCTCTCTCTCTCATCTCTCTCTTCTTCTATCTCTCTCTCTCTCTCTTCTCTCTCTCTCTCTCTCTCTCTCATCTCTCTCTCTCTCTCTCTTTCTCCTTCTCTCTTCTCTCCCTCCTCCTTCTTCTCTTTCTCCTCTCTCTCTCTCTCTCTCTACTACTCTACTTCTCTCTCTCTCTATCTCTCTGCTCTTTCTCTCTCTCTCTCGTCTTCTCTCTCTGCTCTCTCTCCTTCTTCTCTCTACTCTCTCATCATATTCTCTCTCTCCTCATCCCCATTCTATCCTTCATCTTCTCTCTCTCTCTCTCTCTCTCTCTCTCTCTCTCTCTTCTCTCTCTTCTCTCTCTCCTCTCCTCTCTCTCTTCTCTCTTCTCATCCATCTCTGCTCATTCTCTCTCTCTCTCTCTCTCTCTCTCTCTCTACACTCGTCTCTCTCTCTCTCTCGCTTTCTCTTCTTCTTCATCTCACTTCTGGTTTTCTCTCTTTCCATTCTTCTCTTCTCTCTCTCTCTCTCTCTCATTGTCCACGTTTCTAAATCTGTTGGTGGCGGGAAAGGGGACCCAGAGGTTCCCCATCTTAACTCAAATTGTCCAGTCTTTCAAAATCACCCACCTAATGGCTCATGCACTGACAAAGTCTCCAGCGTTATTTCTCCGTAACCCAACAGATCCAATCTTGGATCCTAATATCGCAACTCCAAATTCCTTACAAAAAAATTATCCTTTTCCGGTGTCACCTTCTTACACTGAATCCATGGAAACATTTCCATATTCTCTACCCATTTCTGAATCTGCTTGCTTGGCAGATGCTGATATCGCTTCCATTCCTAAACAAGGGCATTATGGTTGCTCTTCCAACGACCAACCAAGCCCACACAATAAGATAAACTTCGTTGAACTCAACTTACTTCGCATTCATGGCGGAGCTCCCCTTCCCCCTAAAACCGGTCGTACAACCCAAATCTCTGTTGTACGACTATTCCTTACTACCAGGATTTGTTGTCCCTTCTCGTCGACACCCACTTCTCAGCCTTTCCTCCTCATCTGAATCCACTTCTAGCATCACCCCACAATATTTATAATATTCATAATAATTTATAATATTTATAACAACATAGCATGGCCACCTTCCTTCAATGAAATTGTCGTAGCTACTACTCTAATTTTGAAGAACTTGTTCAACTAATAAAAATATGTACACCAAAGTGCATATGTTTGCAGGAACTTCGGACTATGTCATCCGCGATTCTTCTGCAAACTTTTCGAGAACTCGTAGCTCCGCTTGGGACCATACAATCCGAAAGAGGAGGGTTTGACTATATGATATATGGAGGTGCAGGAATAATTCATAAATCTGTCTCCTATTCTCCAGTCCCTCTTCAAACTAAACTTCATGCAGTGGCAACACGAATTCATCTGTCCACCAACCTTACTGTCTGCTCGATCTACTCGGCTCCAAGTAGTAAGTTTACAACAAGTTATCATCACAGCAGCGGAAGCTTGCATTCCGTGATCTTCCGCAGTTAGGCGTTCGGAAAAACCCCTTGGTGGTCCCAAGAGTGTGCACAAGTTAACCGAGAGAAGAAAAAACTCTACAGGCAATACAAAAAGACCCGCACTACCCCAAACATGATTATTTTTAAAGCAGCAGCGAAAGGGAAAGATCATACCTTTAACCGTCTTTTTATAGAATATCAATCTGCACTGGTGAATAGCAAAGACTGTTCCATTGGCCCAGACATAATTTCGTATATTATGCTCCGTCATATTCATCCCTCTGCCTCCGTATTCTTGATCTGTACTAAAATAAGTGTAAGTTTCTTCTCAGCATCCTCTTCTCCCAAATTCCGTTGTACTAAGCTTTTGTAATCCCTATTCCCAAACCTGGGAAGGATCTGAAGTTGGCGGACAACCAAAGACCAATTTCGCTGATCTGTCATACTAGTAAATTAATGGAAAAAATAGTTTCAGGCCGCCTTCTCTCTGTTCTGGAGGGTCGCCAGGCTTTTCAAACTTCCAGTTTAGTTTCCCCAAAAATTGTTCGGCCGCGGAAACCTTGTTAAAACTAAATCATGACATCCGGGAAGCCTTCTCAACTGGTGGGGTGGTTCTTGATCTTTTTTTACCTTAAAAAAAGGCTTATGACACAGCGTGGAGAACTGCAAATACTCCACTCGCTTTGTTTCAGAGGACAGCTCCCTCTTTTTTTTAAATGCTTTCTGTCAAACTTTCATCCAGGTTTTGGAGCTCTTCTGTTCTATCATGTCACTTTATTCTGGATGGTGTTCCTCAGAGCAGTGTTCTAAGCTTTTTATTTTTTGTTCTCTGATTCAA
This sequence comes from Trachelipus rathkii, assembly GCA_015478945.1. Lineage (NCBI taxonomy): Eukaryota > Metazoa > Arthropoda > Malacostraca > Isopoda > Trachelipodidae > Trachelipus > Trachelipus rathkii. Next base: position 7,893 of record JABUQX010036982.1, on the reverse strand, counting down.
TGACATCGTTACTTCTATCCCAACGTCGGTCAATTTTTCTCTCTATGTTGATGATCTGGCACTATATATTGCCAGTGCCAGGCTGTCATTTCTTGAACGGAAACTTTGACTAGCTAATGAGAATGTTTCACAAACAATGGAGTAATTCCCATGGCTTCTACTTTTTACTCACCAAAACCTCAGCAGTACTATTTAGGAAAAAAGGGAGTCGAAGAACCTGCCGCCTTCCTCCCGCGAGCCTAACCGTTCACCCGTTCCTGTAACTTCACAAGTCAAATTTCTAGGACTTTCTAGATGACCACCTAAAATACTCACGTTACATTAAACTCCTGAAAACGACTAGTTATCGCGTGCTTGACCTATTACGTTATCTCGCCTCAAAATCTTGGAGTGCTCATAAAAATCTAAGTGGCTGATTGCAAGGTCCATTTACGTCCTACTCCACATAGCCCTAATCCGATCGAAGTTGGGCTATGGCCGCGTAGTATATGGTCAGGCCTCCCCAACCCTACTACACCTTCCGCATCACCACTGGAGCTTTCCGATCGTCCCTCGGGTGAGCCTTGAAGTTGAATTCGATGTGAATGACCTCGCGCGAGCTTCTCTCCTCTCGTACAAGAGCAATAACCATCATGCTCGCAGTCAAGTTATCCTCTTTCATATATCTTCATACTCCAAACTCACCGCGTGGGGTGCTACATATACAGAAGAATATAATTTGCGTGAATATACCCTCCTCCGGAGAATTCGTTCTTAACTTTGCAAACAGTTGTATAACATTCCTGATTCTCCTTCACATTCCTTTGCAAAAGGTGCTGCCGTCTCTTATGATACGGCCTCCCTATTACCTACCTTGGCTATTTCCCTGCCTCCCACCATCTGTCTGTTCCTGACCTCCTCTCTCTTATCGTGTTCTGTCGTGAACATATCATTATCCAAATACTACTCGTATCCCTCTCTCGCTTCACAAGATGCGAGTGTGCGCGTGATGGTTCAATTCGCGTACGGTGAAGTGAGTTGTACACTCCACAGAGTTGTTTGCTGATGGCTCTGAAAACAGGGGACAGTGCCCAGGTGGCGTCTCGTAGTCTTGGTCTCTGAGCCGGCATCCAAGACCTCTCCCAATACCCTCCCGTGCGCATCTCCTCCTACATGCTTCAATTTTTACTGCAGAATTAATGGCTATAATGATTGCCCTTTCTCGAATTCTATTCTATTCCTTAACCAAGACCATTCTTAAGTCATTCATTTAGATTCACTCAGCGCCTTTCAGGCGCTTTTTTCTAAAAAAAAAACAAAACATTATGGTATACGCTGTACAACAAATTCTTCGGCTGCTCCACTCTCGTAAGAAACAAATCATACTATATTGGACCCCCTCTCAAGTAGAAGTAACTGCCAACGAAATCGCCGACAGGAGCTAAAATGGCCGCCTCTTATTTTCGGGAATTGTTCTAGGTACCTCCCGAATGCCATTCGACAAGGTTGCCTCCTATCAACTGATTATTTATTATCCTGCTTTTCGACAATGCTTCCGGTCTTATTGGCAAGAGTGCTGGACGAGTGATCAGCGAAGATTTTTGAGCGGTCTTCCTCTCACCGACAAAAGCGCTTGCACTAGGTGATACTTGCACGCCTCCGCATTGGCCACACCAATATCACTCACAACCATTACATGTTACGGGACCCTCCTCCCATCTGCAAATTTTGACGTCGCCATATCCCGCAATCTGTTCGCCGTATCTTCATTGATTGTCCCCAACTGAACCCCATATACCGTCGGGATTTTCCTACTTTAAGGTCCATAACACTTTCTAAAAGGTTATCCCATATCTTATCTGAATCCTCCCACTTTAACAGTAACTCTATTTTCTCTTATCTTCAAAAACTGAATATTCTTTACAACACATGATTTTATGTAATAAAATCATGTGTTGTAAAGAATATTCAGTTTTTGAAGATTATTAATGTAAATTTATAATGTAACGACATCTTGTTTATTTATTTTTGGCTGAATATTCATTTCGCCATCCAAATTTTCTTTGGCATTTAAAATATTTATTAGCCAGGACCCACCCATGGAGTTGATTATTCAACCAGTACGTGTTATTATTCAACCCGGTGTGGGCCTTTTATATATATATATATATATATATATATATAATATTATATATATATAGATATATATATATATATATATATATATATGAGTGATAGTATATTTATATATACATTATAATATCCAATTATAATTATTAGTTAATATATCATTTATACTCTCTTATGTTATTTGGGCGAGCAATCTAGGGCAAACTTTTTGGATTCGAATCCGAATCCGATCCGCATGTGTGGGATTCTCTCGAATCCGATAATACTGAATATCCTAAACCTTGTTTTTCGAATCCGAATCCGAATCCGTGTGTGTGAAAATCTCGAATCCGAATTTCCGAATCCGATTCCGAATCCATGTAAAAGCGTGTTCCGAAATCCGAATCCGATCCGGGTATACCGAACCTTCCTCAATAATTATGTTTACAAAATTAAATACAACCAACCAAAAATTCTGTTCATATTCTTTTCAAATATTTATGAGATATATAAATTTATAAATTGTATGTGTTTGATTTTGTTTACTGTTTCCTTGTAAGTAATAAACAGTAATCTAATATTCCATAGTTAATTATACCAATAATCTGATTAATATTATTACAATATATATATGTTATATATATTTGATCATATATATATTATATATATATATATATATTATACTAAGCTATTATTATATATATATAATATATTATATATATATATACTCCTAAATATATATATATAATAGAGGTAAGAACATATTTATATATAAATTAAAGGAAGTATATGTATATATTCCTATGTATATCAGAGCATGGAGGCGTATCGTTTACTTGATGCGACAACACCTTAAAGTTGTAGTTAGTCGTTGCCGTTATTCGTATACTGTGTGAGAGAGAAAAATGATACGGTAGCGTTATCGTTACCATCGTTACATTTAAAATTCTTTGAAGCGTTACCGTTACTCGTTACATGTAAACGCCAGTTACATGTAAGAAGCGCTCAGTTACTTTCGGTCAGCTCTCTCAGGGGAGCTTAAATTATTATTATATCAGTTTTCGTATATCATATATCGTATTTTACATTTTACTGAAGACATGATTATATACATATTGGATCATTGGATTAACTTACAGTTTTTAAACTTTTTATTCAAAAATAGAAATAGTCGACTTTACTATCAGTGTGCGAATGTAGCATTATACAAATTTTCCATCTCGTTGTGTATTTTAAAGTTTTATCATGTAAACTGAGTGCTACGAATCATAAAATTTACTTGTTGGGGAATATCAGTTGTGATATTAATTATCCATAAAGTTTAAAAATTTATAGAAAGTGACATTTATTAATAAACGTAAATATTATCTCAATTGTGCGTCACTTTGAACCCTAGCTAGCCGTTCTTCTTTCAACATTGTTTGATATTATTGGGATGCAAACTTATTATATTTAGAATTATTAATTAATATTAATAATGATAATTTGGTAATAATAATAAAAATTGGCTTAGAAGTAATAATGTATTGTAAAGTTAGGTAATTATAATAATAAATAATAGTAATAATAATTATTCTAATTTAAAGCGAGTTATGATTTATCACTTTACTAAACATACAAATGATAATATATATTTCTTCAAGCGAGTTTAACCTAATTAAATGACGACACAGTCAATAACTTGTCTGAAATGAACAAGCCAGTAATAAATAGTTCTTATAGCTTAACTTAATTAATAAGATTTACAAATATGAAGATATCTTTGAGAATGACTAGCGTTTCAAACATATCAGATAGCTTGGATCTCATTGTGTGAGAGCAGTGAATGTGACCCGCAAGCTGAAGATAACCTCTTCTTAACAAGGTGAACCAGAATGAGTAAAGAATGCCATAGGTATTTTCACGAGAGGTAGTGGAGTATTGTATGCTGCCAAAAAGACTTTTTTAACACAGGGATACCTATTGAAGTGACTCTAGGGATCTTGTTCGTTCCGTAAAGATGTGATTTAAGCACTTCTATTCATAGTATCATTCTTAAATATTTATGACGTGTTATGTGATAGATGTAGATGACAAAACTCTACAGCTATTTATCCAAACATTGGAACGTTTCATCTTGGACTGCTACCTTTTCAGCCAACATCCATTACTTCGTTAGGCTCTTGAGATTTATTTGCTTGAACCTCATTTCTGACAGCCACAATTAATATTTCCTGATACTTTTTTCTATTTTCCTCGGTATTATATTCGATGTTTATGGCGAGCCATTTGATTTTGTGGTTAGGATTAGAAATAGATGCCAGAACTGCAGTTGTTGGCCGAGCTATGCAAACTAAGAAACTTCCGAAATCTATTCTCGAAACCTGAGGCTAATGCTGTAAGAAGAGGAATGAACATGTTTAAGTAGAGACGTATTTTAAGCGTTTAAATTTTTCAATCACTAGCAATATTGGAAGCAAAATTCCATAAAAATAGCTTTTATCACCCTGTAGCCTATTTAATGCAACAGCAATTGGTTGACAATACTAAAATGTACTCTTCCAGAAATTCAATTTTCAAAGTCTTTGCAGCACGGGAGCTGCAATGCAGACATTCAAATCATTAATAACATTTTTAGCTGTATTAGAGAAGAACGCTGTCAGTACAGGTCTTGATTCTCATCTTACTTGAGAATCTCCATGGCAGTCTTAAACTGACATTGAAATAATTGTTAATTTTGATTTCCAGCAGATTTAGGACGTCCAGATAAATTCCAAAAAGCTGAACACTTGCAATAACCACTGTGGCTAAAGTTAGAAAAAGGAACGGCGGTAGCGCAGTTCTCGCATCAGTAGTACAAGTTAACTAAGAGTGTGAGAGGCGCACCTTAGATGATTCGGAAGAGGTTGTTCGATTAAATAATCTTCTTCAACTTCCAAACAAGAATTGTAAAACTCACCGACATCTTCATTTGGCTCGTCGTTGAAATATATATACTATATATATATATATATATATATTATATATATATATATATATATATATATATATATATATAGGTTATATATAATCTACATCATTTATTATATATATATACTATTATAAGATATATATAACATACTTGCATAATTTTTACACTACTACCTACTACTTTATACTATATATATAATATATTATTAAAAACTTCATAATATATATAGTTTTATATATTAGAATTTTGTTTATTATCTCAGTTGAAGTTATGAATTAATCTTTGAAGTAGAAGCGTAAAGTAATCATAATAATATGTATACTTATTATATTATTATATATATATTATATAATTATCTTAATCAGTTGAGAATCATATGTATACTCGGAGCACATATATATCTTTTGTGAGAATATATATAAAGCTATAATATATAAAATAACGAGTCGCGTCATAGATTTCATACACCATCTAATATATATATAGTATGAGTGATTAAAAATATTATAAATAAAATATATGATAATAAACATATAATTATAAATTAATATAGTTGATATAATAAGCAAAATATATATATATAGTATAAACTAATTGCTGAGGATAATAATATAAGTATATATTACCATAAGGACTGATAAGAGAAAATGAGAAAAAATTTCAGAATAAAGTATATATATATATATAAGGAGAAAGGTTATGAGAAAGGCTCCTGACTGTTGAGATGGCAATCTCGTGCGGAAAAAATGCAAGTTGATTTTTTCAACTGATTTTTTCACTTGATTCTTTGCTCCACAAAATCATTTGATTTTTTGGCTTTTTTTTGATTTTTTATTGCTCTTTTCAGATTATGATATTTTTTTAAAGTTATTGTAAATCTTTGTAATTTAATATCAATGCTACAAATAGAGCAAATAAATAAAATATTAGAATAAAAATATTCAAGGAGCTGATGGGGTAAATTCTCCTGTTATGATCACAACTTTTCGTGTATCCTACTAAAAATTTAAGAATCAAAAACTTAAAAAGATCATGATCCATCAACTTCAGCAGTTTCTTCTGAATGTAAGTATAATATGTGTGCATGTATATATTTACTAAAGATAACAGTCTTAGTGTGCTGAGTGACTCAAAATTAAAAGTGTCATCTAAAGAGCTAATGAGGCCCTTCTTCTCTATAAGAATATATTGAGAAAACTACAGCAAGATATAAAAGGGTGACAACTTAGTGTGGATTAAAATCCATAAACGTAATCGGAAGCTGTCAAAAAAATAAAGTTTGCTACAAATAGAAAAGTTATATTTGACCCTAAAACAGCTGAAAAACGAACTCAACAAAAAAAAAAAACCCAAAAAATCCCAAAAATCCAAATAAAATCAAAAATTGATTTTTTTTCTCAAAAAATTCCAAAAAAACATCTCTACACAACAAGCACTGGTAAAGTCTGGAATAACGAAAATAATCATTATTAAATATAAACATATCAAAATAATCAAATGATTATTTATTATATACAAGAAAAAATTCATGTAAAAAATCAGAAATATAGGTTAGATTCATTAGATTTATATTTGTGCGTGCGCATCCCTGACTGTAAGTTGGTATAATAAAATATAATTATTTCACAAATATTAAGACTTTAATATTCAAGACTGGCCAACCAAACCCTTAAACATAATTCATCAAATCTTCAGCTTTAAGCATGTAAGAACAGCGCTAAGCGATATTTATAAACAAGATAGAGATCTTATCGGCCAATAACTGTTCGAAAGTTTTTTCTACGCGAGTATATGAGAGAACAGTGATATATATAGTATATATGCTATATATCATATATTATGATACTGAGAATAATATATATATAATAGTGTTAATAGTATAATATATATATATAACATTATTACTATATTATTAATCAGTACAGATATGTGATAGTTTAGTATCTATAATATGGATATATTAATCATTACTATCTGTACTTACATAATATAATATTTTTAATCAAACTTCTCCATTATACAACTCAATTATATTTAGATCGTTAAAAAGAACTGCTGGGAAATCGTTCATCTAAAATTGTCAAAAATCCCAAACAAAAAGTGTCAACACAGTGGTAGTTCCGTGTGTAGACGAATATAATGACGAGTAATCGGAAATAAATCCGTTGTACAATTGTTTTAAAAAGTGGTAGCGCGTTACCGTTACATCGTTACATCTTTTGAAAATCGTTTTGAAGCGTTTAATCCGTACTCATTAAGCTAATTGTAACGCCGCGTTAGCGGTAAATGGCTTCGTTACATGTAACCTGTTAGCTGAAGTAATTCCCACCTCCTTGCAGTACGGCTTATGATATTAATGAAGTAATAAGGTATATACTACTTTGAATTATTCAATTTGAGTACTATATGATGTATATTTAACGATATATTTTAGAAATGTTTATATAGATATTATTATAAATTAAAATAGTATATTAAAAATATAAAGTTACTGATAATATATATATTATATATATATATATATATAATATATATATTATGGTCATAGGTTAAGTTTGGAGAATAAAACTATTATAGTATATATATATACGTAATAATAGTATCAATAATATTAATAATATATATATAATGATTATATACATATATATATTAAGCTGCATTCCACCAAATAATTAATAAATGAATATAAATTACCTTTTGAAATATAAATATTTAATAAAAGTAAATTTGTGTGCTTTAATATCAAATATAATATTAATTATATAATATTATATATATTTAAATAATATCTATTAAGCTTTAACTTCCATATTAAAAATTATTGTAATTTTTAATCTTAATGCTATAGATCGCTT
>JABUQX010036981.1:85000-87720 GCA_015478945.1 Trachelipus rathkii | reverse complement strand
GAAAGAGAAGAGATATATAATATATATATATATTATATAATATTTATATTATATATATATAATAAATATAATATATACTATATATATATCGACGTTTAGCACAATCTATAAATATAATTGTTACCAGGGTGGCGGGACGGGGACCCAACTCAAATGGACCCAATCAACCTCTTTCCCTAACCCTCCGACCTTAATAAAAGAGATTTTACATGGATTATATAACTTTTTCCACTAGTATTGAAATTCAATATCGGGAAAGGTTGTGCTTGACAGACATCAATTTTTCTGCCTTTTTTCTGCTGAGAGTCTGTTTCTCTTTTCATTATATATTAGCCCACGCATTGCTTAAATATCTCTCACTTGGAACACAGGGTTGAGAAGGACAAGGCAGCGTATTCTCTTGCAAGTTTACTTAACGCGTCGGTAAACATTTTGCATTTTGATTAATTAAAACACTTCACCAACTGATAGGATCGTCATTTGATTGTATCAGTCGTTTTTCTTGTGATAGTTTTCAATCATTTTGTACTGCATCTTTTGATAATGCGTGGGTTTCTTCATGCACTACTGGACTGTAGAAATTCTTCGAGTGAAGCTGTTATTGATTTACTTGTACAAGATGTTTGGTTCTGTATATTTCATTTTTTTCCTTTTAATGGATGGCTAATTGAAGTTTTCCTTGCAAGTTTACTCAAGCGTGGGTAAACATTTTGATTAACTTTCCCACCACTGATTGGCTCATCATTTGAATCTAATCGTTTTTCCCTTGGTGATAGTTTTCAATCATTTGCACTACATCTTTTGTATGCGTTGTTTCTTTATCGCTACTGGACTGTAGAAATTTCTTCCAGTGAATCTGTTTTGATTTACTTGTAGAAGGTGTTGGTTCTGTAGATTTTTTTTTTTCCTTTAATGTGGCGAATTATAGACTGTTCGGATTGAAGTTTTTCCAACTGCAACACAAAGTACCGATTTAACTTGTCTAATATCGTTACCAAAAAACTTGCTTTATAACGGGAATCTAAGTATCAGTTGCACAGTATGAAGGTCTTAATTTCCACAGAACCAACAGCGTTTTTTCTACTCTAGTTTTACTTACATCTTTCATTCTTTTTAAAACGTCATCATTTTCATTTGAAGATGGTTAAAAATGCTTCCTTTAGCGTTGAGATTAAATGGTATTACATAAGAAGAGCAGAAGCTGTAGAGGCGCTGATTTTTTGTTAGTTTCTTCCAAATGGTTTCAAATAGCTTTAAGGCAGTGTGATATTATGTCAGTTTCTAAAATTAATAAGATTGTTACTTTGGAATACAAACTGGCGTACGAAAGCAAGAAGTTCTTTGAGCAATACTTTTTTTCCATCATATGATGTGTACTATTCTAACGAGTTTGGAATGTCTTGATAACATTAAGATAATGGAATATCCAAGTCCGTTTTTGAATTTGCCTTAAACGCAATTTAAACTTTCGTTTTCCTTTTTAAGAATTCATCTTACTATTTTTAATTATAAAATTCTTTATTCAAATCTCGACAATAAACATCCGCGCAACATCGACAGGGCAAAGCGTGGTGCGGATCGGATCTTTATATGTGGCGGAATGCTCCGCGGAATGCGATGTTACCTGCACACTAATAATTATATATATTATATATATATTATATATATTATATATATATATATTATATATAAAAAAATATATAGTATATATATAAATATATATATACTATCATTTTTATCATATATAATATATATATATATATATATATATATATATATATATATATCCATTTTGCTTATGGTATGTATGACATTCCAGTGCCTAATGGTTCATCTTTCTGTTCTGCGTAAATATCCACACTCACCCTCCAAACAACATCTTAGAGAGACCACCTTTTATCCACATATCATATGCACATACTTATATCCACACCCCTCTTCTAGACAACATCTTACAGACATCCCTATCCCTTATATCCCTATGTGTGGGGGAAAAAATTGCAAATATCGTATGTTGCGTGTCGTAGAAGGCGACTAAGGGACGGTGGTTGTTAGGTTGGCTGCCCATACCACTTATCTTTTGCAAGGAATGCTAATGCATGGTCGGAGAAGGTCGTGATCGCCGTAAGCGGCCTTCTATCTTTCGGCGAAAATGTATGAATCGTATGGGTACATGGTGAGAGGAGGATAGAAGGATTTGCAATTCTGATGAGTGACTTGTGGTAGAGCGCTATCGTAGATTTTGTGTGTGTGAGTACTAGAATTCTAAAGGTTAAATGTAGTTTGATTAGTAAATTTTGTGTGATTGCGACACTATGGTCCAATCTGAGGGTTATGTTGAAGAGAGTGCGATTTTCTGGGATAATTTGAATCGATGTTTTGGATTGGGTGAGTAGGAACTTCATTTGCCAAATATCTGCCCACCCAAGGATTTTTTTTTTAACAGTTGTCCCACCACTCACGGGCAGAGCCCTATCAAGAAGGGGGTGGGTAGTAACGCTCAAAAGTTCAACCTCTATCGCAATTTACGCATATGAGCTGATACCCAGGCTTTAAAGTGAGGAGATTAAATTCAGCAGGAAATACAGAAGATGGAAGAGAATTCCCACAGAACAGAGGTGGTGGGAAAGAAGGAAGCACACAGCAAACTAGCCTGGAGTTTCCAGTTACCAATGTCAGCACAGAACTCGTGCGCAGATACAGCACCCCTTCTGCTACTA
>JABUQX010036981.1:67500-70000 GCA_015478945.1 Trachelipus rathkii | reverse complement strand
GCAAGTGAATTGAGAATTGATGTCTGCCGGTTGTGATTAGAGTAATTGAAGATTTTTCTAGGGAGGCTGTCATTCTGTTAGAGTTGAGCCATGATTCTAGTTGAATTTGTATGGTGATCGATATTTCGTTGACGTAAGTTTTTAGTTTCATGTTTGGCGCTTGTGGGAGGAGTGAGTAGGCAGTGAACATATTGAAGAGAGGGGGAAATAAAATGGCCTTCTATGGGAAGCTTTTCTTAGTTTTACTCTTTTTGAGAGGTGATTTTTATTTGAAATGAGCTGTGCAACCGGACAAGAAGTTAGATTCATTTTTTGTATTTACTGGGTATAGGAAATTGTAGAATTTTTTATGAGACTATTTCAAAGGACTGTGTCAAAAGCCTTATTTATGTTGATGCGTTTGTTAAAGCAGTTTAAGATGTTCTGGGATATAGTAGCCAGGGCAGTAGTGGTTCAATGCATTTTTTCAATCCATGCTGAGTGCCTGTGGATTATGTGTGGTTGTATTTTTGAATGCATAATTTTTTCTAAAACTATGCATAGATTGGATAGAAGAGAGATCGGTCGATTTTAGCTTGGGGATAATGATTGCTTTCTTCCATATTGGTTGAAAGAAGCTAAGTGTCTATGATTTGTTGTAAATTTTGGTTAGTTATGTGATAGGAGTGGGTCCTAGATGTCTTAAATGCAGGTTGAAGATATTGTTGGGGTATGTGAATGGGGAGTTTGTGAGAGATTTAATTCCTGGTGCTGTGAATTGAAAGAAGAAGGGAGGGATGATTTTGTTCGAGTCCTGCTTGTCTGAGTTGTCGGGTAATTTTTCTATTGTTACTGTGGTGTGTTAGTTTGTAAGAAATGTTTGAGTAGTATTGAGCTAGAATATTGCAGTGATTTTTTGGTGAGGGGAGAGAGTTATGATCTTTTAAGGTTTCGTTAAAGGTTGGGAGGTTGTTTTGGTAATTGTGTAGTCGTTTAATTACTTGGCATGTTCTTGTATTATTGGGGTTTGATAGGTCATATTGTAATATTGTAGGTATTCTTTAAATTTGTTAGATAATTTGTAATCTGTAATTAGATTTGAGGTTTGACTGTTTAGGGTGTTTATCTATGCTGTTATACAAGGTACGGCAGAACCAATTGACCAGTTTTGGGGGTTCACTGTTAGGGAGTGAGTCGGGGGAGGCAGATACTCGCGGTCTCGCTTTCTTCCGCCTACATTCACATTTTAGTATCGAACATGGTGTGGACGGGAGTGCATCGCGGCTTTGCCGTGGGGGCGTTTTATGAAAACAAGAATTCTGTGATCGCGATGCAAAGAGCTTTTCGGCGACGGTTCAACATTGCGCGTAACGATCCCGTTCTTCAGGCGAACACAATTCGGTCCTGGGTTAGACAATTAGAATCACCTGGTAGTACACTACGAACAGATACACATGGACAACGCAGATTCATCAGGACACCAGAAAATGTGGAGCGAGTAAGAGCAGCGGTAGTGCAGTCGCCTTGACGTTCTGCCCGACGGCATGCTGTTGCTTTGGGGAATATCCGACCGCAGTTTGAGAAGGATTCTGCATATGGATTATATTTTCATCCATATGAAATAATGTTGGCTTACTAATTGAAGCAAACAAATTATGTAAACCGCCGAGATCTGTGTGCGCAAATGATTGCACAGGCCCCTCCCAAGGCAGCCTTCTTCAGTAGCGACGAGGCACATTTTCACCTGTGTGGGGCTGCCAATAAGCAAAATTTCCGCTACTGGGCATTAAATAACCCCCGAGTTATCCAGGAAAGGCCACTACATTCCTCTAAACTAACGGTATGGTGTGCCGTATCACGGTTTGGTGTTATAGGCCCATACTTCTTTGAGGAGGAAGGAGTGACTGTGACCGTAAATTCCGAACGTTGTGTCACCATCTGAACAGTTTGTGAATCCAAAAATGGAAGAGATTGTTGAGGATTTGGGGTTGGGGGACCTGTGGTTCCAACAGGATGGGGCTACAGTTCACACAGCCCGAAACTCACTCACTGTTTTGGGAAGAATGTTTCCCGGACGTCTGGTCTCTCTGAGGGGTGATGTAGGGAGGCCTGCACGGTCACCTGATTTGAGCATTTGCGATTTCTTTCTGTGGGGATATCTGAAAGAAAAGGTGTTTAAAAGTCGCTCTCACACCCTACCTAAGGGAGCGAATTGTTGAAAAAGTCAACGTAATACCACGATATATGTGTGAACGTGCTATTCAAAACTTCAGAGAACGGCTCCATCAGTGTGTTGCTAATAATGGGGGTCATCTTGAGGACATTATTTTCAGAACTTAAGGATTAAAAATGGTAAGAACTGCCAACCTCTAGTATAATAACATGTCATCTCTATGAACTCCCATTACATTTTTATAACTCTTCAAAATTGCTCAATCGGTTCTGAATCACCCTGTATCTACTGTGTGTGTTTTGTGTTATTGAAGTTTATTCCTTTGTTTTATTATTAAGTTGCAGATTT
>JABUQX010036981.1:47500-60000 GCA_015478945.1 Trachelipus rathkii | reverse complement strand
GCGTTTTCCTTTCTCAAGCAAAATAAAACGTTTTTGGCTTTACTTTATCAATTAATTTTAATAGTTTCATATTTCGTACCTTTCTCGTTCACAATCTTAATTAATTGCTAGTGATCATATATATATATATATATATATTATATATATATATATATATATATATATATATATATATATATATATATATATATATATATATAATATATATATATATATATATATATATTTATATATATATATATATATATATATATATATATATATATATATATATAATATAATAGTATATATACCTAATATATATACCTATATATATATTATATAATATATATATAATATATAGTATATATGATATATATAAATATATATATATATATTATAATATATATATATATTTATATATATATATATAGTATATATATATATATATAATATATATATATGTAAAGAGAACGTTTACCTTTCGGAAAAGTAAACAGATTTTATAAACATTAAATGAAAATAAAATATCAGAACTCACCATAAGACCTTCTTTCTTGGTTTCATTGCCCGTGGCACACGGGTTTTCTTCTACTTCTGTTTCATTTGAATGATGATCGTCGCCATGATGACCCGCAGAAGTCACTGCCGTGTGGTTAACCTGAAATAAATTTATTTTATTTACCTGTACAGAAAACAAAAACAGTTTTTGTATAAGTAGCTGCTAGCTTACGTTAAATATTTAAAATATTTTATAAATATAACTCAAATAACCCAACTAAGCAAGTCGAAGTTTAGCTATTAAACTATGAGTGAAAATGTGAAATAAAATATTATTAATATTTTTCTATTTGACAGCTTTGATGGGAAAAGTAAAGACACCCACATTACAATCATCAGGGAAATAAAAATTTTTTTGTAAAACGAATTAAAGGCCAGCAAGAACCGATAGTCCGACACATAGCGTCTCAAAGTGTGGAAGTCAAAGAAGGTAAAGGAAATTGAAGAAAAAAAAAGTTTCAAACTTCACTAGTAGAGTACGTGGAGGAAAAAAGATAACTGTTAAATGTTTGGATTAGAGAGTTGTAAAGAGAAATGATAAGACTGTGTGGAGAAAAAAAAATGTTGTACGGGACCAAATTGTTCAGAAGTACAATGTTCATCGTAATAGCGTCATCATAAAGGAAATAATACAATTAAATAATTCTAAAAAGAAACCGTGAGATTAGAAGAGCCGATGATACGAAAAGCCCTACACACTACCGTTTCAAGAAGAACTGTGCTTGAAGAAGCATCTCATTTGAATGTTGTGTAATCCGTACAAATACGGACGATATCCTATCATAGAATGAGCAAATGGAAGAGTGAAAAGGCTCTGGAAGATCCTCAGAACTCTTAACCTAATAGAAGCTTGTTTAGTAAGAGGAACAACGATAATTTAAAGAAAGATAACGAGAAAACTATTTACCAAGAATGTTAAGGAGAGAGGAAGGTTTGTGTTGTGTTTTGAAAGAGGGTGTATTGTATTTACGTGGGAGGTTGTGACAAGTAGATGGAAGAATGATTTGACAATTTGGGTATTGAAAAATGTCAATCATTTCTGCTCCAGATACATAGGCGAGAGAAATCGTAAGTGAAGATGTTCCAATGACTTCTTCCTTTAACATCAACCCCTACAGGAAATGATTTTCGAAATAAAATAAAAAGTAATGAAAGATGGAATCATCAACTTAAGGGTGGATTGCTGACGAAGTGAAGGATAGGTCAAATATTTAATGCTGAAAAAGGGTAATTTATATATATATATATATATAATATATATATATATATATATATATATATATATAATATATATATATATATATATATATATATATATATATATATATATATATATATATATATATATATATATATATATATATATATATATATATATATTTACAGTATATATATATATATATATATAATATATATATATAATATATATATATATATATATATATATATATATATATATATATATATATATATATATATATATATATATATATATATATATATATATATATATATATATATATATATATATATATATTATATATATATATATATATATATATATATATATATATATATATATATATATATATATATATATATATATATATAATAAAAAGATATATATATATATATATATATATATATATATATATATATATATATATATATATATATATATATATTTACGACGAGGGCAAGAGGATCGGTGTCGGAATTACCGAATGTAATGGGCAAAATCATAGAATATGAGAGAAGAACGGAAGCAAGAAGAAGGGCGTCAACTGGGCAGATGAAATAGGGTGTTTTCTTTTAAAGATTGGTTGTACAATCTTTGAGGTGGAGTCGTGTGATGGGTGGTAAAGAAACAAACCAACTAAAGAAGAATCGCTATGCGGAATAGTTGCGAATGATAAGTTATATTTTTGGATGCATTTGTGAACTGAGCTATCATCAGATTTCTAAAAGAGAAGAAAAAGTGTTGTAAGATTTTGAAAGTGTAAGACCGTGAAATCTATTTCGGAAGATTTGTAGGGAGTGTGACTTGTTGGTACGACAATTAAGCAAATATTTCCATCAAGTCCCGGTTCGGATGAGTAAATTGTGATATTTAATTAATTGGGTAATAAAAAAGGGTTAGGATTGTATGGGAAAATACTTGGAGTACAAAGTGAGTGTTTTAAAAAGTAACTGCACAGGGTTTAAAGTAAGAGTGACTGTTAAAGGTAACTGCCCAGGCTTAAAGTGAAAGTGATTGCTTAGAGTAACGGTACGAAAATATGAAGGTGTTAAAAGTGAGTAAGCATTTAATTTGCATAAGACGAATATTAAAATTCTCAAATGAGTGAGAATTTAATTTGTACGGAAGAAAGGTTACGTTCTTAAAGTTAGTAAATGTTTAGTGAATCGGTTACGATTGGAATATTGGAATATGAATAAAAGAACTTTTTGTAGAAACCTAAGTAGTAATGCATAGGGTAAAGTTGAATGAGAATACAGGAATGAAACGGTTGCAGTCGTAGTTATTATTTGTAGTATTTATTATTTATTTATTCTTTATTATTTATTATTTATTTATTCATTTTTCTGCTTAGCAATTCAGAAGACTTTATATTAACTAATGAAATGATCAGAGATGTGGTTTAAATTTTTCAATTAAAACCAATTGCTTTGTCTTCCCAAGATATCCTATAGATGATTCCCTTCATGTAACTACACATGGAAAGGAATTCCAATATGTTTACAAAGTTCTTTTATCATATTTTGATCAATAGCTAGTTTACTTTTAAGTGTAAGTGTTAAATATATTACAGTTAAAGCTAAGAAAGCCATGGTAGACTACCCTTAAAATATTTGAGAGATAAGGGTTGGTAATCAGATGGTGGAATTATATTTCATCTTTATTAATCTATTGTGTGGTAAAAAGTAGATTTATTTTTGACTTCCTGACAAGAATCAGGGAAATAGACTCACTGTTGGAGGTCTGCATCTTAAAAAAGACTTCTTAAAAGCTAAAGGTTAAAATGTCATTAACAATACAGGAAAATGTATGGGCCTAAATATTTACTGAGAGTGCAAAATTGTCAAAATATGATCTAAAGATTCTTTTAAATTAAATATTAATTAGTAAATTATTAGATTGTAAATTCTCTGAAGACTTTGTCATAAATAATTTATTACCCTTTAACTTATAATTACAATTTAAGTAGGTCCCATACTAATATTTACTTAGATTGAAGTTTAGAAAGCATGTCCCGAATGAAATAGCTACATGGACAACATAATTTTTTTAGAGAAAATAAATATTTTTCAAACTCTTACAATAATATTTGTATGACTGATTGTTTCAGAATTGTGATTCACTGGTTGAGCTTTTAAATATAATCAATTTTCAACTCAAAGCTCTCATAGTACACTATTTATGAGTTAACTATCGTATATGTAATGTAGTTATTATATATTTAAATCTAAACCTCATACCAATTTCTTTATCTTTATCATTGACAACAAAAAGGCTTATCAAGTCAATTTTCATTTGTACCAGTATTTAAAATTTGTGTACTTAATTACTGAGTTGTGTCAGACATAGACATATTTCAATTAGATTCTGGATGATACAGAATTCAGCAAAGGATTCTGCTGTTATGTATATCTGCTACCTTAAAAGTGTTCAGACACTGAATTTACTTTATTAGTAATAAAAAATTACATCTCATGGCAAGGCAATTCCAAACAGTGAAGAGGTCTTTTATTTTAGCTGTTGAGCCTCAGCTTCTGATTCAAGTTGATTTGCTACATTTTTGAGAAAATTCCAATCAAATGCCCTAATTGCTCACAAAGACTTGCAATAAGATGTTTATTTATTTGATTGCCTAATTTTTGGTAATTGGATAAATATTACAGTATATATATATATATTTGTTTTAATTATACTGTAACTTTTAATTTATTAAAATATACTTGCCCTTTCCTGAATTACTAGATCATCTCAATCATCATCATCATTACCCATCATGATGATGGGCTGAATTCAGATGACTGGACTTTGAATAACCAAATTTTGTATGTTTTTTGAAAGAGGAACTGTTGAATAGATATGGCTACATTTTATAAGTCGAGTATTTAAGATTAGTGTAAAAATATACCTTGTCTTAACCTAAAATAAATGCAGAAAATCTCCTCTTTTTAGTGTCCATTCAAGTAACGCTCCAAGATTTCAACCTCAGTTTGCATTACAGTATATAGGTATATTTATGTTAGGATATGCAACATAGCCAACTGAGCTACCAAGAACTCATATATATATAATATAATATATATATATATATATAATTATACTTATTATAATAGTACTATATATATATAGATTATAATTACTAATATATATATAATTATATTATATATATATATATAATATAATATATATATATATATATATAATATATATATATATATATAATATTATATAATATATATATATATTATATATATATATACTATACTATATATAATATATAATATATATATATATATATATAATATATTATATATATATTTGGTATTTCGGTAATATAATATATATATATATAACATTTATATATGTATTCATATGAATTATATGATATAATATATATATATTTATATATATATATATATATATATATATATATAATATATATATATATATATAAGTATATATAACGTATATGAGGGGGAGTCATGAAAAGTATGTTGAAGTGTTTAATACGAAAAACATGAAAAGCCAATTTTCCCAATAAAAATAGATTGATATTTCTCCAGTCCGTTAATAATGATATTCCAAGTGATTTCATTCATTCATCTGTCGTTATGTACTGCAGGTGCCTTTGAAGCCTTTGAAAAAGCGTATTTTTTTTTACCCATGAAAAACATGAGTTTTGAGGTGAGGGTCATCATAAAATTCCTTTTGAAGTTTGAGTGGACAACTTTGAAAATCATCAAGGCTTTGCAAAAGGTTTATGGTGATGATATGGTGTGGTATAAGAGGTATAGATCTATGGTGCAGTGTGTTCAGATGGATAATATCTTAAGGGCATGTTAAGTGTGAGAAGAATTGATAACATCAAATTATCTTGGAAACCTCACATCGCAACGGTTGCCAAGGCAGCCTCAAAGAAACTTCGTGTTCTGTTCAGGTTGCAGGATTTTATTTCTTCAGAACAGTTACTTCAGTTATTTAAGGGCCTTATTCGTCCTTGTATGGAGTACTTTTCTCATATTTTTTGGGGGTGGTGGGGCTTCAGTTCCACCCTTCTTTTGGATAGGGTTGAGTCTAAGGCTATAGGACTAATAAACTCTCCTCCCCTTCTTTCTTACTCCCTTGACCCTCTATGTCTGCAGCTTGAAACTGGCACACCATCTCTTTACTATAGGTATTACAATAGCAG
Source organism: Trachelipus rathkii (assembly GCA_015478945.1). NCBI lineage: Eukaryota > Metazoa > Arthropoda > Malacostraca > Isopoda > Trachelipodidae > Trachelipus > Trachelipus rathkii. The sequence goes on along the minus strand of JABUQX010036981.1, from coordinate 54,034 downwards.
GTGCTTGAGGGAGTTGTCCACTCTCTTATCACCACCACCACCACTGAGATGCCTTCATAGCACAAATGGTTCTTTGCTTGCTCATAAATATTGTGTGACCATTGAAAATTCCATACTCGCTCATTGTGGTCAGGGTTGTGGAGTCGGTTCGGAAATTTTCCGACTCCGACTCCACCCTCTTCAAAATTACCGACTCCGACTCCGACCTCTTGAAAATTACCGACTCTGACTCCATCCTCTGGAAAATTTTATATATATATATATATATATATATATATAATAATATTATATTATATATATATATATATAATATTATATATACTATATATATATAATAATATATATAATATATATAATATATACTATATAGTATATATATATAATATTATATAATATATAATATGTAGGGTGATGTTTTTACCTGTGTTAATGCTATAGTAGTGAGACTATGGTCTGGAATGAAGAAGTGTATAGATCTAAAGTACAAGTGTGTTCAACTGGACAATCTTAGGGGCGTGTAGGTGTGAGAAGAATTGATAAAATGAGGAATGAATATTATTAGAGAGTGTTGTGGTTGGAAGAAAGGGATAGATGATAGAGAAATCAATGAAATACGCTGATATGGTGATTGGCCATGGTGGAAAGGATGATGATAGTTTGTTTGGTTAAGCGGATGTATAGTGTTGAGTAGGCTGGGAATCGACCAGGCTGGGGGAGACCGAAGGAAAAAGTGGAGTGAAGTCAGCAAAAGGGATTCCTGAAGGAGTGAAAATTGAGTATTAGCAGAGGCGAGATAGAAAGGCATAATAGGAGTGAAATGCCCGGTGATTTTGTAAGAGGATACGAGGATATGGTTGTGGCCACCTAAGGTTAAGGGATTAAACCCAACAGTTGGGCGAGATGTCATAGTGGGGCCGTGAATCTTATAGGTGGATTGTCTTACTGCGCCGAGTTCTCACTAAAAGGTTATAAAGGGGGCGGTAAGGCTGAAGCTTTTTTTCGACTTGTCGTCATATATATCTACTACTTTCTTTTCGTTTCCATTGCATGCTACGCCAACTGTACCCCCACGAGTCTTGGGGAGAGGAAGGTGGGTGATGATTTAATGATTATATATCATGTATATATATTATATATTAAATATATTATATATATATATTATTCTTTATATATATATATATATATATATATATATAGTATATATATATATATATATAATATAATTAATATAATATATATAATATATATATATTACTATATATATAATAATAGTATATAATATATATATAATAACGGTATATATATATATATATTATATATATATATTATAAATATATATATATCAATATATATAAATATATATATATTATAATATATATATATATTATAATATATAATATATAGTATTATATATATATATATTAGATGGGCCGATCATCCGGCAACATATCCGGATCCGGGCAATTTTGACTATCCGGATATCCGCCGGATATCATTGATTATCCGGCCGGTAACCGGAGAATTACTTCCCTAGTAAGTTCTTCCTCGTTTGGGGAAATATTCCAAATAATTTGAAAGATCTTAAATATTATATATATATATAATTTAGAGTATAACAAATATTTAGAAGATATAATTTAAACAATTCTAAATGAGAATAAAGTAATAATGAAAAGTACATAAATACTGAGAATAAAATTATATATATTAGTAAAATATAATATAATATATTATTATATATTAAATATTATAATAATATTATATATATATATATATATTATATTATAATTATATAATATTAATTATAATATAATAACTATTGTTGTAGCAAATTTCTGATGTTATATATATTATTAACTATATATATAATATTATATATATATAGATATAGTAACCAATGTTTATATATATATATATAATATATATATATATATAATATAATATTTAACTTATTTTACTTATTATTAATTATCTAATCATTTATGTGATTCTGTATATATATACAATACTCAATTATATATCTGATAATAATTATTTGAGTTAGAGTGAGACACGTATTCATAATAAATTATAGGTAATAATACTATATTGGTAATTATTAATATATTATTTATAATAATATATATTATATATATTATATATATATTCTAAAAATATTAAAATATATATGTAAAAAAATATGATAATATTTACTATATATAATGGATATATAACGCTACGTGAGACGGCTCACGATTCATGTTAAATTGCCGGCACTATTGGGCTGAGCGAGTTCCCTCCAAATTTAAAAATATTGCTTAAAATATTTGCTATGAAAAATTGATAGATAATAGGAAAATGGCATTCCTACGTTAAAATTATTATAATTACTAAAATTATAATTAAGTCTGTTATTTCTTGTCCAATAGTAAGTGATCTGTGAGTAGTATTGTATTTATGTGCTTTTAGCAAAATATGTGAGTTATTAAAGTTAAAGTTGACGAAAATAACAAAGGAATCCTTTTTCCACCTGCAAATTGTGCGTACGAATTATTTGTATTTTCACCAATAATTCAATTAAATAAAATTTGGCTCTACTTTTGCGGCCCTAAAAATCAACCAAATCATTTTAATAATTCTGTAAAAATATTTAAAATATAGTATGATACGAAAATAAAGAATTCAAAATTCCTGTAGTACTTTTTATAATGTTTCACAAATGCTTCTATTATTATTTCTAATTATGAACAACTTGTAAATAAAATTTCTCACGTAAAATAAAATTATAGTGTTTCAATATCTTTCCTGATAACTCAGGTTGCTATACATCTTGTCCACTGTAATGTCCTTATTTTACTTGTACCGTGTGGAGTGCGATCCTCCAAAAAAAGGTACTGAAGTTAACGGGTGCAGAGCTTGTGCAGAGGTTGCAAGTGTTTCGCATACTTAGTTGGGACACTTAAAAAATCAGAGCAAAAAATAACAAAATAATTATGGGAGACCGTTGAGAAATGCTATAATGTTGGAATAAATTAATTATTAAAACAGTTTATTTATTTTATATCTGCTATTAATATAGTTATAACTAGAGACTCGAGAATATAATGAGTTCTCACTTAAATAAGTATATATCGATTAACGCAAACTAACAAAAGATAAACTAAATATATTACTACATTCAAAAATATCGGTATATATATACCGAATATATATATATATATATATAGATATATATATATATAATTAAATAGTAATAGTTTATATATTATATTTAATAGTAATTATAATTATTTGATAAATTATATTTTACATCAGAATAAAAGATAACCTTATATCTTTATAAAAACATTATGTATATCCTTTGAAGAAGTGAGAAAAAAAAAAAAAATAAAATAAACAAAAAAAAAACGATATATTATATATATTATTATCGGTGTTTATCAAACTGATACATAGTATAATTGGCCAATCGTGAGTAAATAAAATTGAGTATATAAATATATGTATGGTGTTCTGTACAATTATTATTTTAGGTATATAATAGTACTCACTCTAACTGCTGAATATAATGATAACTAAATATATAAGGCTCGATATCCGAGCTATATAACTGCAAGTCCACAACATTTTTCAAATTATATATCATAGCTATAATTGTCACAATATAATATTACCTATTATAATATTATTTATTATGGATATTCCCGTCACATAATATTGCGGAGATACGTAATATATATATCTCAACCTACTGTAGATTAATATATATATTATATATTATATATATAATATATAATATAATATTATATATATTATATAATAATATTATATATTATAATATATATATATAGAGAGAGATTATTGGATATATATAGTATAGTATGACTGATAGAATAGAAGAGCAAAACAGTAACACATAGAGCAAGAAAATGATAGAGTAATAGAGAAAGAGAGAACGAGAGAGGTATGAGAGAGAGAGAGAGAGTACCCATAATCCTTAGATAAGCAGCAATTGACGTTTTTCGTATATTGTTCTATAAATTTACATCATCTATGTACAGTTACCAATATTATACCTACTCTAGATTTAGGCTCTTTTGTAGTTATACCGAAGTGTGTTCCGCAATGCACATTTGCAATCTAATATTTAAGAGAAAAAAAACTTCCATAATTCTTTTCCGCACCATATATACTACGAGTTAAAAGAGGCATAAAAGAATATTAATTGCACATTTTGAATAATAGTCGATTAGAGCGAGCATCAATTGTTATATATCGAGGATAAATATATGAATGATTTAGAAAAAGATAAATTGATTTTAATAATATAGTCACGATCATAAGAGAAAAGATTATCAAGTCTTTTAATAATTGCAGAATGTTATCGAATTGATAGCATAATCAGTATATTAAAAAAAAAAAATTATGAATGTATAGATGCTAACTCAATACACTAATAGTGAGTATAAAAACAAAGTCGTATAGAGCTAATCTTATTATTATAAAAATAGAATAATAGCAATGACATAGAATTTTAAATAATAATAATTCTCCCGTTCCCCCAAATTTTCGCGTTCGTCAGTCATGATGAGATATTCCCCAAATAATATTTTTTTAATTAATTCATAATGTTAAGTAGACGAATCAATATCAGCGGTATCAATGCCCATCACTCAGCATGACTAAACACACACACACACACATACTACTTACATCCCTATTCAAAGATGGCTATAATTATTTGTTAATGGCTATATTAAGAGTAAATTTTATAAAATTATTTTATTTGATGACCTATAGATATATATATATACACCTAACCTGATTGTAATTCACTTTATAATATTGCTAATATTTTAATTTTTATTAATTTGAATATTTATATATATACATACCTCCCTCTCTCATGCCAAGAGTTACACGATCGTCACACGTATTTATATATATAATTTTATTTTTTATATATATATTTATATATTATATAACATTTTGGTTTTTAAAACAGATAATACGTATATATTTTCACAAAGTATTTCCTCCACTTTACTGAAGTAATTGATAAAGATATTATCAAACTAAATATTTTGATATTATATTTTTATATATGTATAATATATATAATAGGTATATACTATCATAGTTTTAATAATAGGTTTATACATTTTGTAATAATCAGTTATTATATATATTAATATATATATATATAATATATAATATATATATATATATATATAACTATATAGATATATATAGTATATATATATGCGCCAAAGTTTTACACATATGCCAGACCAGTAGTAAGTTTTTGGTATGAAATGATATATATATCTATAATATGCTATTTATTAAATATATCGTAAAAATAAATATGTTTATTATTAATTATTTTTTTTTTATATAATTATACAGGTATATCATTTAATTTTTCTTAAAAATTTATGTAATATACAATATATAATTGACTATAAAGTCAAAAATATATATATAATATATATATATTTTAAATATAGTATATAGATATATATTATATATATGTTATATTTAGGTTAATTTATGTATTGTTTTTATTATTTTATATATATAAATTATACAGGGTATATATAAGGCACCTAATACTGGTAGATACTGGCATATAACAATTATATACTATTTATATATATATATATATATATATTATATTTTAATAATAATATATATAAAATATATATATATTATAATATTATATAAATATAATAATTATATAATAATATATTATAGTTATATAGATATATATATATATAATATATATAATATATAATATATATATTATATATAAGTATATATATATATATATAATATATATATATATTTATATATAATATATAATTATATACTATATAATTATATAAATAAAATCCGGTAATATAATATGATTGATATATATATAATAATTATATATATATATGTATATATATATATATATATATATATATATAATATAATATATATATATTATTATATATATTTATATATTATTATATATATTATAATATATATATAATTACTATTATATTATATATATATAAATATATATATATATATAAATATTATATATATATATATATTAATATGAGTAATATTGATTATATATAATATATATAATATATAATATATAATATAATTATATATATATCAATATTTTATATATATAATATTTTATTATAATTTATTTATTTTTAATAAATTATTTCTATATATTATAGATCGTAGATATAGTATCACGGTTATATATATAGTAGTTGGACAGTTATAGGATCAACTTATATGATAGGTATTATAATTCTACTTAGTCGGCGGCTTGGTTAAAACCTTCCCCACTGGTCTATCCTATATATATATATATCCATATATTTTTTATATAAATATATATATACCTAATTTTTGCTTGGTTATTTTCCTGAAAATCTAATATTCCCTTATATAGTAGGTCATAAGCACACAAATAAAAATATATAATAATAATATGTAATTATATATATTAATATTAAATTTATATATATTAATTACTATATTTAT